>CM077628.1:4592939-4702175 GCA_039566895.2 Turritopsis rubra
ATACTACACCAAGTTAGAACTCAATCAAAAAGACACTGTCAAGAATATAGATGTAAAATATTCCCAATAATCCCATCTATAGCTAAATTTAATAACAAGTTTTTTTGGCAGGAAGGTCTTTTAATTTTTCAGGGTCCAAGAAGACAAATTGGGAAAGATGTCTCTTTCAAACTTTTAGAAAGATTTTTGACCGTAAAGGCAAAGTAACTGGTGTAGTAAAAAGGGCTTTCTAATTGGTATTATGATATATGCGGGCGAAGGAGAAATGAAGGTCATTCGGAAATTTCCAGAATCCTTTCAACGATTTCTTATTAAGATAATCATTATAGACTTCTATACAAGTACAGGTTTACCACTGGCAATTGATTGATATTCTGTACGATACATTTTCGGTACGCTAAATATCTCTTCTTTACCCGGACCTATATAAATATAAGAAAAACCTCAAACTTTTTGAACAAAATTGAATTTATCTTCACATTTCATTCTTTCTATCTTCTACGAAGTATAAGCGACCTGTATATCAAAAGAAACCTGGCATAGAGATCAACTGCATCAACTGACTGGATTTTGGAAGAGAATATATCTTACTTCGTAATTCCCATGGACGAGAAATTGGACAATGAAACAGTTCTCTTCGCTTTTCTTCATTAATATCGCAGAAATTTGCATCATTTTCAGTGCACATGCCACTGAAATAAGAATGTGCACATAATGTCATCACTGACTTCCGTATGAATAATTCGTTCAGTTTTTATGGGACAATAAAAAACAGGCCTGAATATTCGCATCAGAAATTGTCCGGCGGGAAAAAGAGTATTTATCCGACGAATGAACCTAGTCAACGGACATATTTGTCTAGTAAGAAGTATTAAGTGCGGTGTAATGTAAATAAAACATAAAAAGCAAACATTATCCTATATGCTTGGAGTTGACAGGTTTCATACTTCACTGTTCTTTTCGCTTTATACTGAGATAATGATATCTGATGTGATGATGACATCTTGTCCGACGTGGAAAAAATAATATTATTCAGGCCTGAAAAAGAATGGCACATACGTGTGTGGAACTCGTTGTAACGGTTTCGGTATCCGTGGAATTGTCGTGGCTTCTTTAAACCATATTGAATCTCTCATAACTCCCTTTTCACGTGGAACGCACTCAGGTGGAAGTGGATTCGATTTTGATCCATGACCCCAAGATTTAGGATAGCCTTCACATTCCCAATATGTAGCATACTCCTTCTTTGGATATTTGCTTATTTCATTTCTATAGAAATATTGAAAGGTCGATATAGAGTATATCATATGAAAACCTGAAACATGCCTGATAGTTACATCTTGTTCTTCAATCAAAGGTGTAAAAGTGGATCTCTATAAAGGGGACACCATTCGTTTGAAACACAATGCCGGTTATATAAAAGTGTCTGCTTCATAGAAAGCTTCTTCATAAGAGTTTGTCCCGGAAAATATTCCTTGACTAGTTTTCCATCTTCTAGAAGTGTTCTCTTAATGATGTTGTGTTGTTGCAGTTCACACAATTGGTACTTACTTTGCAAACGGTCTATGAGTTTTTTGTGTTGTTGTAAGGTACATATCACCATGGAAATCAAAAACGCCTCTTTCATATAGTGTACGATATCGTTGACCAGGCAAGCCCGGATTTTGTGTTGTTGTACCTGGTGGCTGAAAAAAAATGAAAAAAATTTTTTTTTTACGTTACATTATGATTCAAAAAGGATAAAGAAAATAGTTGTCATAAAGCACAATAATAGATTTTTCACTATTAAACAAATTCGAAATGTGTTTTCTGACAAACTTTCTTACCTCCAAAAATGAGGATGTTTTTATTTTTGGAATGTGTTAACATCGAATTAATGTTGCTATGCATTCTAACTTTTTGAATTTGAACTTTTAATTGACTCAGAAAAAAAGGTGTGGATAGTTCCATTTATCCCAATAAAAAAACACATTTTAAAAGCAAATCCGTTGGACCGAAAGAAATGGTCCAACAAAAGGAAGGTTAACGAGGGTTCGACTTCAACCTTTTACCTTTTTCCCCCTATTTTTAAGTTATAATTTCAGATTAAAACAAACCACATTCAACTGTATCAACAAAAAGTCATCAACGGTTGTTGCATTTATTCAGAATCATACCTTATGCTGTTCATTATGATGTTGTCTATACATTGGTGGTTGCACATCACTTGAAAATCTGGTTTTCAAAGAAATTCCTTCACCTCCATTAAACCGAGCTTTCATTTCACTCTCTTGATTGGCTATTGTTAAAGGTCTCAGTTGTGGCTTAACTTGAATCTGAAAGAAACAATACAAAACATGTTACACATCGACTAACCAAAGATATAAACATGTCGCTGTTTGCAAGAAGAGGTAAATTGAAAAGTTGAAACAAAATGAATTTTACAACAAAACTGAATAGCAATTGAATCCTAACAATTGATTACCTTTTTAACAGTATCTTCTATATAATTAACACCCCAGTGACCTGGTGCCTTTTTATGGATATTATTAAATAAATCAGGAGCCATTCCTTTAAAATCATGAGACGAGCCAGTGGCAGTAATATAAAAATCTTTCACATGATCACTTTTACTCAAAAATTGAGGTAAAGAGTTTACAACGCTTCTCTATAAATAAAAATCAATGGCATCATAACAGTGTAAGTAAATTTTGTAAGATACAGCAGGATCAGATTTTGTAATTAAAAGCCTTTGCATAAAGTTAGATTTCAACTTCTTAAAAGTGTACGCATATCAGTATGTAGCGTACCACAGGACATGCACATTGAGAATGTTTACAATCTGTTCCATATCAAAACACGATATGAGAACCAAAATAAAATCTTGAATTGCACTCAACTTTTTCAGAAGTATATGCGTATCAGTCCAAGAAATAACCAATGAAATTTCTGCAAGTGGTCCATTATGATACACTTACAATTTAAAGATGTGGAAATCCGCTTAATGCATGATCACTGTATGTTATCAAGAAAGTGAAGTACTGAGGAAAGTTCATTTTGTTCAATTTTCAATTTAATATTCAGGAACTTTTCATGATTATAGGAGATAGGAATAGCTTAGTATACAAAGCCAACTTCAGAACAGTTCATTAAATTGATCAGTCTTATTTATTTTTATTCATCTATCCCAGTTCAAAACGCTATGATAACTTCTGACTTGTTTGTTACAAGGACGACCTGATTGAAAACACTTCTCTCGTGCTAAAGATTTTTTTCAAAAAACATTTCTTTCACATCACGTCAATTTCAATTGTTTTGAGAATTATTTCATCCAGAAGGTATCAAAGAAAAGTAACTGCATTGCAATGTCTTGAGAGAATACAGCATAACAAGATGCTTGGTATAACATTCAATTAACATTTAGACTGGTCGTTACACATGAATAATGTTTATCAAATCTTCCCATACTAATACGCAATCTTGCTTTTTTTCTTACCTAACTTTTAAAGAAAGAATGTTAGGTAAAATTTCTCGGAAAGTTCGTCAATGGATGTATGTTTTTCCGTATTAGTATAGGGAGAATCTCCCATTAGGAGAATCTCTAACTCCATCTTACGGGTTTTTATTACTTCGTGGAGTGTTGTACCTTAAGGAAGACATCATAAAGCCGCCCGGAGGAGAAGGCAATGCAATGTTTTTTGCGTTCAAAAGTTCATCAAATTTTCTCAACGTTCATTTCTTTAAAGAGAAATGAAGACGCTGCGTGTAACATTTTTTGTTTTTGTTTTAAATATTTTTTTATTCAACGCTTTAAGTTCAGTAATAAAGAATAACAACATTGATCGGTATCAGTAACTATTCTACCCAACGAGATAGTCGATGTAGACCTGTTATGTGTTATCAGTTTAGCATTTTCTACCGATGTCTATTTTTTTAATGTGTTTGAACGTAGCTTTTTCGTATCAGTTAGTTTTGACTACTATGCCGAATGTGTAGCTAGCAGTTTACTGGGTATTTCATTGTAGTATGTGGATTGTTATTATTAAGGTATTAGGAAAACGAAGGTAGCAAGATCATTGTTATATTGTTTTGATAGTGTTTGATTGATATCTTTTTGTTTTAGATAAGAAAATTGAATAGTATAGATGAATGTTAAAATCTTGGTTATATACATATATACATGGTTTTTGTATCATGATGCACAAGTGGAGTTTTGGGTTTTGACATTTCCACAATTCATAGCAGAATAAAGATTTGAAAGATAAAAACGTCTGAGAAGGTATTGTTTTTGTTAGCTTTAGTTAATAGGGAAATGTGAAGGTATTTTCTTATATTTCAGAAGTTTAATCGTGGTTAGATAAGAGTATACATTGTTAGGTAGGAGTATACTGTCTATTGTCTCTAAAAATAGCATTCTTAGGATTTATGGGGCCACACCAAAAATCAATTTGAGGCTAGAGATGCAATAATATTATGTCTGATCGTAAGAAAAAGTAAACAAAACACAACAATCACGTGATTCATGTCGTAGCCCTTTAAATGATCGATCCAAAATATTTATACAACAATTTTGTGTTAAATATGATATAATTCCAACATGGAACAATTTTTGTAAATACACAGACTTATCATGGCAGTATTGTGTGTAAAAACAATTTATGGAGAAAAACTGCAAAATGTTTTTACACGCTACACTAGTCCTCTTATAATACCCTTTCAACTCTAAAAAGGATCAAACGATTAGCTCCTCTTGCTCAAGCACTTGTACTATCAAATATTGACTATGGCAACACTGTATACAGAAACCTGCTCGAGTATCAGTTCAAAAGATTGCAGCGTGTCAAGAATATAGCAGCAAGTTTTGTTATGGGTGGTTATGTCCACACAAAGGATGTTGTGGGCAGTTTACACTGGTTGCCGATGAAAGAAAAATTTGATTGTTCTCTGGCTAAATTGGCGCACATAATTCTTTATAAGATCGACAAACCTGAATATCTCTCTCTGGAGAGGTATAGCAGGAATACCTGTCTTAGACAGAACAATGTGAGTCACTTTTTAAACCCAGATAAATTCAAGAACACTTTGCAGGACTCTTGCAGTACATTATTTTATTCTCTGCCTGTGCCAGTTTGGAAGATTATAAATTTTGCTGAATTCATGCGAGAATTTGAAAAGTACTACTTCAATAGATCTCTTGCCCGATTACCATTGAACACATAGTTCTTTTCTGCCCCTCACTCATTTTTATGTTTTATATAATAATTTCATACTAATAATTCAATTTCCGCACGTGTAAGTTTGGTTTACACATTCACATACACATATCTGTCTCTCTATCTAACAATTTTTTGCTGTTTTCAGATATCAGATATGGGATTTTGGATTTTGGGGTGCTTGTTTATATAGTGATGATAAACAGGCACCTCAAAAACCTGCTGTATAGTTGTATAAAATTTACGTAAAATGTTAGATTTTTTTATAACATAAAGATATTTTTTTGATCTCGTTATTAAACAAATAAATTAATACTTGGAATTTTTATTCTTTTAAAACATTACAAACTAAAATTCAGCTATATGATTATACAAATGTGAAAAGTCTTCTTTAACGATTTTTCTGTTGTTGACTAATTGTTGAAGTTATTGTTATTGTGGATTGATAGTGCTTGAGGCCAGACAAGTAACAGAAGAAAATGATAAAAATGGTGTGATGTGAAAAAAATGAAAACATGTATTTCAGAAGAAAATTTACCAAAGACTTATTTCAGATTCAATTATCATTTTCATAACAAAAATGTGTGAAATTCAATTATGAAGAACATTACAAGTGCAGTGAGAGTCTTTAATCAATGAAATTTCATGTCATTAAAGGAATGTCAATATATTTTACCAGGTTTTATATATACAGTTAATACAAAGTGTTCAATAACAAAAGTCAAACAAAGTGCATTAAAATACACACATAAAGTTTTTGTCTTTTGCAAGAAATCCTATTTAACTGTCATTATGAGCCATGCAGAAAATGAAACCAATAGAAACTGTTTTGAAAATTTAAAAAGTATTTAATTGCCTCAAATATATGTGCAACAATTGACTTTCATTCATTTTACATGTTGAAACATGACTTATTGAAGAAAGGACATTGACATTTTTAAACAATACATGCATGAGTTGAAGTCATCTAATAGCTGAAACACAAGTTTCACAAGGACAATATTCACAAGCATAATCTGTCAATGACTAACTAAAAGAACACTTAAAGTTTGTGGAATTTGCATTTGGCTGTCGGAGCATCGAACTGTCAGAATTACCATATGACCTGAATTGATCATACATCATACAATATCTAGATATCTTTTGAACAGTATTTTCAATAATGCAAACATTAACTTTTGTTATGGAATGACTTTTCTGGTTACATTGGGGATATGGGTGGTGGTATTATTGATTAAAAGTGTTAAGCAGGCGATACAAGATCAAATTGGTTCGAATAAAATTCATGATATCCAATTTGCCAAATTTGAAAGTTTAGTTATTTAATTTTTAGAAATTTAATTGTTCTTGATTTGCTATATAAAAAAAATAACATAATGTGATTGGTGATTGGTTGAAGCTGATTTGCTGTGTCACTTTCAACAAATTGAAAAAGTATCCAACTTTTAAAATGTTGAAAGCAACATGTCAAATTAAATAAATTGAATTGAAAATCTGCTGAAACACGATCAAACCTATTGAATTGGACAAATTTGATTCAATAATTTTTTTTCACGAAACTTTGTATCCACGAAAAAATTTTATCCTGAAGTAGTTTGTTTGTCGGTTTTCTCTAGGACAGATCTGGAAATTGTTAAAGCCTAGGGGCTTCAAATTTTTCTCCTGATTTTTTATAAAAAATCGAATTCAAGGACAAAAGTCTAATGAAGTCTTGTATTGAATTCGAATATATACATCTTCAAAGTGTTTCTTTATTATTTTGGAAATTTCGTTGTTTAAGAGAAACTACTCGCCATATGATGATAAATTCACGTTGTGATATTGCGAAGTTTGTATCTTACAACAATAAGGAAAACTTTTAGTATTTTTAAAAACGAAACAAATTTTAAACAACTTCCCACAAAACAGAACTTTCTAAAAATGATCGTTCAAGGAGAAATAGTTTTGTTTACAATAATGATTTTTTTTATTAAGTCCCATTTACACACACATAAAAGCATTTTTCATATCGTTTTTTCAAACATAGCTACTCTTACATTAATGAAAAAGAAGAAGAATTTCAAACAATTTTACTTTCTTTATGTAATCAATAATCTTTTTTTGGTAGAATAGAATTCTGATAAAAATTCAGTCCACACCAGACCATTATTAATCAATAGAGTAGAGACAATAGAGGGTAGAGTCAATATATTGTGCATGGGGGATTTATTTTCGCGAACCAATATTCTCCGATAATACGTAACTCTCGATTGTGCCAAATCGGGCTGTTTTTAATAGATAATATATAATATATGGAAAATAATATATCCTTACATAGAGGACAATACATGGTACCTCTATAGGGTCAGATCTTAATGTTGGGTCCATCATAAATTATAAAATTAAATATAGCGAAAAAAATATTCTTATAAGAATACATATTCCGATTTTTTACGTTACTGAGGAGTGAGTAACACGCGCTAATCATACTTTCTCACCTTAAAATCGAGGGGAGGAAACAAATGCGGAGCTCTGTACGCATGACCTTTTCCAGTTGATGTAAATTGTAAATCGTATCTTTGTTCATGTTCAGACATCATAGTTGCCATCATGTACCACCAAAGAATTAAATGAACAGTATTGAGGTACCATTTTCAATATTTGCAACAAACATGACAACCATAAACTTCCCATAAAGTCTAGAAACCTGACCCATGCGATTGGAGAATATTACATAAATATTTTGTCGAAACTTTTGTATTCATATTCATTTAATTAAAATTGACAAATATTTGGGTTTTTAGTTCAATTTAGTTTCAGTATATAACATACTTATAAATATTTAAGTTGAAATAATGGAATATTTATGGTCTGTAAAATGTAGAATTTGGTGTTGCTAGCACGAAAATCGAAAGTGTTTTGATTCCTGCGGACAAGGTCCCACGCGGTGGCAGGACTGGTAAAGGAAAGCTCTTTATGCGATTGTGTGGAGTTTTCGCTAGCAAATTTTTTCTCCAATAATCAAGCATAAAAGGTAAAAATGTTTTTTTAGCTCGCATGACAGGTCTCAGGTTGTGTGAAGAAAAGACCTTGTCAAAATTGTCAAAAAAAACAATATAGGAAGGAAAAAATATTAAAGTGAAAAGGTCTATGGGTGAACTTATTTGCTATTATTCTGATATCAAACATTACATTTTGAGCATTTTACGCCACCAAATTTTTGCCAAATCAAGGTCCTTTGGATTCTCCTGCCTTGATTTGTTTATTATATTATACACAAATTAAGATTAACAGAAAAACATAAACAATACTGGAAATGGCAATCTTCAATAGACGATAGAAAAAATGAAACTAACTAACTAACTGTGCTGTATCTGCATGACCGTTTCCAGTCTCTTTTCACCGGCAGTTGATTGCTTACTCTTTTATTTTTATTCTTAAGAACAACAAAACTGTTTCAATGGTGAACTGCCGGCTACAAAAAACTGCCAGCCAAGCAGTAGACACTTTGTTCAATTTGATAAGTCCAAAATCTTGTCATTTTTATTTTCATATTACTTAACTTCCATCACGACTGATTACTTAAATTTGGAATTTTCCTTTCCAAGATTGACCATATTATACATAAATTATTTGGAATCGCTCACGTCTAGATTACAGCGAGTACAGACAAAGAGTGTTCCACCTTGTGAACACCATTAATGCCCTTATGATCTCTGAATCATTTCAATATCTTGAATGAGTCTCATTTACTTAGTGGAGAACAATAATCGAAATGAGGTATCACTAGAGAAACTTCTTCCATACCGAAATTTCTTTCGCTGTTGAAATCATGTTATGTTTCTCAAATAAGATTTTCATTATCACACTCAAACCTTCTAAACATATTTTGTGTGGATTTTTGTAACTAGGTCAGAGATTGTGATTCATATTTTGATAGGTATGATGCAATATCTCTTTAATCTCTGTTGATTTGCCAGTGATTTTGTGATCCACTTTATTGAACGACTTGCTGAAATCAAGGGTTTCCACATTATAACCATTTTGAAGACATGATAATCGTATCATTATTTGTGAGCAGTTGACTCAGCAAGATATTCTCTGCAACATTTCTTTCTTTCATTTTATTTACTATTATGCACGTATTCATTTTAATATTTGTCGCCAATTACGGCACGCTTGATGATCACGATTTTTTTAAGAGAATAGTGCATCAAAGAAAACAACAACAACAAAATAAACAGTAAAATAAAATAGTAAAATAAACAAAATAAATACGCTAAATTAAAACATAAAATTGACCGGAACCACTCCCTTAATATAATTCATAAACATCCTGAAATTTTAACGCGGACATTTGCAAACAATATATTTCACTTTCAAAAAATCATCTTTAGAAGCCACTTTTACACTTACTATTTGTACAGGAGATCCTTACTTATATCCTTTTATTTATATTCTGATTTTTTAGAATATTGACAGAAACATCCAGCCTCAATAAGTGAACAAAATGCCATGGTTTCGGTAAAGTTGCCATGGTTTCGGTAAAGTTATCAAAGAGTCTAATTAGCATATCAAACGGTATTGGATCTGTGAAAGAAAGCAGAACTAAAAGTATCCATGAGGTTTTTGTTGGAAATTTGAAGTATGATATCTCCACAAGAACTATTATATGTAAACTTCAGCAGCTGTTCAAAAATATTGATCTAAATGTTCCAGAATTTCGTTTCACAGTTTTCCAACGTAAATCGAAGAAACATCCACGAAAATATGCGTTCATTGTTTTTCCTAATGAAAGTGATGAAAGAATTGCATATCAATTAGATGGAATGGAAAACTTAGATTTTGTCGTGGATGGCTTGAAACTGCTAGTATGTAAACGAATATCAGTTTCTCATAAGGAAAGTAAAGCAATACAAATAACATTTGATGGTAAGCAAGATAGATTGACGAAGAGTAGATCGGCTCCTCTTCTTGGTTCAAAGGAAGATCAAGATATAGAAGATTACTTTAATCCTAATGTTCAAGACGATAAAGAATGGTATTATGGTCAATGTTTACATGTGGAAGATCGAGTAACTGAATATAAACGTGGTTCTGGTAATTACATGAAACGTATGCTCATTCCCCATATCAGAAAGTATATTTGCGCTTTTTTGAATAGTGAAGGTAGGATTTGAACTTCCAGTGTGGTTATAATGTGTTGAAATGTGGTTCCTTCTGTTTTTGCTCTGAGGATTCCAGGTAAACTTTAGTTATATTGTTGGTGGGACCTAGCAATTTCTCCATATGATAACGACAACAACAACGACCGATAATGTGCTTGTGATGTAATCAAGGATTTTTTTTAGGTGGTCGTCTTATGATAGGCGTTGATGATAACTGCAAAGTATATGGAATTTATTGTAACAGAAAACAAGAAGATCAAGCAAGGTGTCAAATTGACAATACTATAAAACAGTTTCAGCCACATGTACTTCCAACACTTTACAATGTGGAATTTATCCCTGTCAAGTTAACACCAAATGATGGCATAGAACTCGACTCGATGGACCCATTATTGAAAGTTCTGGAAGTGTCTATATGCAAGCCTTGTGATATTAATTCACTTTATGAAAATGACAAAGGTGAAATATTCATACGACGTGATGGTAGTGTTGAAGGACCGCTGAAAACATCACAAATTGTTGAATGGTGTCGTGTTAATTTTTCAGCTAAATCTCATTCATGTAAATGCCATTCAGATAATGTAATCCTGGCCAGGCAAAGTTACGTGAATACATATGATATAGACCAATTGGAAAAGACATTGAACGAAACCCATAAAAGAATAGAAAATCAAATCAAGCAAATGCAAGAAATATGTATGCTAAAAGAAAAAATATTAAGAAGGAAACTTGCTAAATCAAAGTTGGATTTAACCAAAACCAGGGCTGAGCTTCAATCTTTGAATAATTATCAAGCTTACTTTTGTAACATTATTTGATAACAGAAATGTTTTGAGATTTGTTTTATTTCCAATATATCTTTCATTAGCAGCCCTTATTTCTTACACATATTTTGCCCCAGTCATAGACTTTAGGGGGGAATTTTCCTAGCAAAAGAATCGAATCCACCTTATGTAAAATGTCTTATAAAGCAATCAACGATCCGAATTGGCCAAAATATAAAAAAATTAATGTCAGACAAAAAACAGGCGAAATCTTCGCTCAAACACCACATGTGGCTCATCCATTCAATGCAGCACCACGACTAACAACACCTTTGAATTCATAACATTGCACGCATTCAATGATCTACCTGCGCAATGTCGTGAAGCAGATAGCTATCAGCAATTTTGTGACTTATCAAAGAAGTATTTTCAAAGATAGAACCCTGGCTCGTCTAACATCATAGTGAATAAAAACGTTTATTGTCACTTTCTTATATTATAATTTTTCCTTATATATTTATATATTTATATATTTATTTATAAATTCACGAGGTCAATATGTATCTAGTTACTTTCACCACAACTCTTGAATCATGATTACATAGATGGCAATGCACTGATACTCAGATTTAGCTTGTTTGTCTAATTTCAAGTCAACACTCAATTCGTTAGCTGGGAATCCACGACTGAGCAATAACGTAATAGGTGTTATACTCTTTTAAATTTTTAACGCATTTTAAACGCATTTCTGGGAGGCATAATTATATTAAGATAAAACGATATAATTGTTGGCATTTGTGAAGACTGTTTCGTTTTTCCTTTCGATGTTTGTTGATGGCGTGGCTTTTAAGCAATATCTGAGAGTAAGTACTACTGAAATTGAAAAGAAATCAAGGCAACATTGAACGAAAAATTTCTTTTCGGAAAGTCATTTCTTATTTGTCCTGCCAAACTGGGCGACAATTTTCCTAAACTTAGCAGTGTTGAAAAGATTGGAAACCTATTTGGTATCAGCGATGCGCAATGACAGGCTCTTTCATCTGATGATTCTTCATGCATGTACATAAAAATATGACCAATAATCTTGATCTTAATGAGGTCGCCAACCGATTTGGAGTCATTAATCACGACAGGGGAAGAGAATGTTTGGCACGCCCATTCAAGACAAATAGCCAAAGAAGAGAATTTTAATGTATACTAGCATAGCACGCAAACTGTTTCATCCGTCATGTAGTAAATGGTCCAGATCGTGCTTTTGACAAATACTTTTCACTTGTATTTGTAAATGTTCTTTACTTCACGATAACCCATACCCATATCTCAATTTCTTTAGTCTTTCAGTCTTTTTTGTGCATTTGAAGCTGTGGAAATGAGTACTGATTAAGCAGTCAAAGTTATTTTGGTTTGAAGATACCGTATTTTCTTGAATAGAAGCCGCCCTTGAATAGAAGCCGCATTTATTTTTGGATAGCATAAAATTAAAGCCGCGAATGGAATAACAACGACATCTTTTTAAGACAAGATTTCTATTTCACCTTCTTCAATTACCCTATCTGTTAAATCAGTTACATCTTTTAAATTCTCGACTTCCAAATTTACATCATCGTCAAGAGTTGGAATTGGTACAAATTCGAGGTTCCCATCCGATGCTCCTAACAAAACTAGGGCCTCTTCGGTCGGCTGGCCTTCTTTCAAGCTGTGAATTTTGTTTACATCACTTGTTGTAATTCCGCACGTTTCGAAGGATTTCTTTACAATTTTAGGATCGATTTTCTTCCAAGCATCGACAACCCACTGAACTTGTAAAGCATAGTTTGGTGGCTTCACCACCCCACCTTTCGTGTACTCGAACTCTCCTTTTCGGTACCATTCATCATATAACTCTCGGAAAATCACTTTGAAGGATTTGTTGATAGAAACATCTAAAGGTTGGAGAAACTTCGTGCATCCTCCTGGAATTACACCCATTACTGTATTCATTTTTTTCAAAGACTGTTTGATTTTTTCACTTATGTGACACTTGAAGGAGTCCCATACAAGAAACTTCTTGTTGAAAGCTAAATTCCCCCACACTTGAGAGACCCAATCTTCAGTCAATTCATCATTCATCCAGCCATTTGCGGAACAATTTGTCACTTCAACTTAATAGAAGCCTCCTTTAAATAGAAGCCGCCTTTGAATAGAAGCATTTTTTTTCTTAAAAAATAAATAGAAGCCGCGGCTTCTATTCAAAAAAATACGGTATACAAAAATATTCACCACGGAGCGGCCTTGAAATTTAATATCACATTTTGTTCTGAATTTAACAAATTTAACGGCGGGGGACGAGCGTACACAACACAATTCTGTTAAAGTTCAAATATCAATTTAATGGTCAAAAATACGCACGAAAATATAACGTATATTAATATTATATTCGTCGAATTTGTGGGAAAATTTTTTTATCAAGCTGGCATTTTTCTCACAATGCTATACTTGTTCGTCAGAAAAAATGCCGCAACTTTCCTCAGCGTGGGAAAGTTTTCAAATGGGGATTAACATTTGGAAGAGAATATACCCTAAAAAGGTACCGGGAAAAGGTTATTCGATTTACAAGAGGCTCAGCAGATTATCAATTTTTCGAGAAAAAAATGAAGTTCAACGAAATTGGTGCAATGCTTATGTCAACAACGTCAGAAGGTATTGTCAACCTCCAGTAATTAAAATTTGATTGATACCAACAGATAGTATCAAGAATCATGATCATTTATTCGTAACCAAACAGATTATTATTTATTCCTTATTCTTAACCAAACGTTTCCATCCGTCTGGGAAATTGCAAAAATTAGTCCTGTTCCAAAGGTGTTATCACCGTTTCAGTATTACCATATCTGTCAAAAATATATGAGCGTATAGTACTCAGGCAACTCCAAGAATTTATTGAAGATCAAATAGTTTACAATGAAACGCAATCTGGTTTTCGGAAAAAACACTATACAATCAGTTTATTAATAAAATTCCAAGATGACATTCTGCGAGCGTCGAAGCATGGAGAATTAACCATGGCCATATTCAAAAGCTTTCGATACTCTTAATAACAAAAATGCATTCTCTGAACTTTTCCAAATCATTCCTTTACTGGACCACCAACTATCTATAACCAACCGATACCATTATGTACAAATTGATGACCAGCAATCTCGTTTAAAGAACATAGAATTTGGAGTTCCACAACCCAGTCGGCACAAAGAGGTTTTTAAGTGGTTTTTAAAAGGTTTTTTTAGAAGTTTTAAATGTCCGCTTTTGAAACTTCTTTTAGAAAACCTCTTTAAAACCTCTTTCTAATTCTTCTAAAAAACCACTTTAGGAAAACGTTTTTAAAACCTCTTTTCCCAATGCTTCTAAAAAACCTCCTTAAAAACCTCTTTAATCGGTTTTTTAGCATTCTTTTAAAAACCTGCAAACGGTTGCAGGGTTGTCAATATGGCCGAAGGAATTCCCGATTTTTGCCTCTTTCTTTGTACTCAATTATCAATACTGCTGAAGGAACTGAAATTCCCAATTTTGCCTGTTTCTTGTATTCAATTATCAAAGATTTGATGAGAAAAAGTAATCAGATGTATTGTTGCAGCTGTAATTCCTGTATATACAATAAAAATACAATTTTATTATTGTCAAAATACAATAAAAATATAATTCAACATATTATTTACATATTTACAAACTGATTTGTTGGGATGATACTCAAAGGAGCTACATGGGATTACTTTATCTCGCGAATTTTTGGGCAAAAGCAAATATCAGTTAATGGCGAGGGACGAGGAGTGCAGTGAATAATAAGAAAGTAGACATAACATCAGAAGGTCACAGTGTCCTCAAGTATTAAGGTTCAACAAAGGGAAGGAGAGGAGACTAAACTAATTAAACAAAAGTTATTATTAGAGTTATTACGGCCTGCACCACCTTTCTGTCCAGGAGCATTTTTCAGCTCGTTGGTAATCCACAAGCGAACATTGATGCAGAATACTTTTTTCTCTTCCGACTGATTTTTTCAAAGAGAACAAATAGAGCAGGTTCTTCCACTTATCAATGATCACGCGGTAGGTATAGGTTTTTGCCAACCCAAATTTGTTACCGCCTTTTAAGTTGCACTTCAAAAGGAAGCTAACAGTAAATAAGCTAAAATTGAAAAAAGCTTATCTCTAAAGAAAAGGTTGTTAATTTGCAATAGGCAACATCAATATTGTAGAAACTACCTTTGACACTTACCGACTTGTTATTTGTTTGATGGCGTCACGATAGTCGGTGCCACCGATTTTTTTAAGTTGAGTGATCTGTAAAAGAATTGAAGAGTTAAAATATAACGTCACAACATTCTTATAAAAAATATCTTAAAACTTTTACCATCTCTTTTCTTTTCTCGTCACACGCAAGAACTTTTTCTTGTTCCAGCATCTCCTCTATAGAAGATACAGCTGACATGCTGAATTCAACATCGTTTGTTGTACCCTTTACGCTGGCTACTTCTTGTTGTAGAGTAAAAATGTCTTTTAAAAGCTTGTTTTGGCTATCCAAAACAGAGCTTTGCTGTTGTTGCATCAGATCGATTTATCTATGACCAAAAATAATTATATTGAAAGGTATATCATTGTACTTGAGATAAATGATCTGTAAAAGTGGCATTTGGGTCCCACTTTTACTATTTTTATTTTTTCATTTGTGTTACGGGTTTGTCCTATTCCGTTATCATATTTATGTTTATGTAAATCCCAATAGTGTCAATATGTCCGATACAATGTCAGATCTCATCAGGGAGTAAGGAACTTTAAAACTCTAGATTAATAAATGAAATAAAAGAATAAACTCTATTAAAGAGCTTTACACACTCATCATTTCCTTGATGCATGGGCAGTGACTCGTACATTTAAACCAAAAGAAATAAAATCTGTCTAGTGATTTAGAGATTGATTGCAAAGATAAATTTTATTCTCTCTTTTACATAGTACACCTGGACGGACCTTGTATTTATCTAACTTAGTGAGAGGGAAATAAAACTTACTTTGGCGGTGACTTATCGAGACTTTCTGCCTCATCCATACGTAACCTCTTCAATGGGTTACTATTAATATAAATAAAATAGGAAACAAATTAAAAAAACACGATCAAAGAAAGAAACAATTGTTAAAGTGAAACAACTAACATATTCTCTTGCGATTTTCTCTTATCTGACACTTTACTAAAGTGTGCGATTGGAGATCTAAAAACGTAAGGCTTTACATTTAAACTGAGGAAAATTTTCGGATGATGGATGATTAAGAAGATATTAAAAGTAAAGCAAACACACGTGTTTAATGCGGCAGGTTTAACCACTTGTAAGTATTGCTTTGGATTTGATATGTTCAAAGGTGATCTAGTGAAAACATTTTCCAAAATGATATGGAGTAAACCAAAGTCACTTTTGTAATGAAAAAAAATATAAATAGATTACATCGTTGTTGGGATTAGTGGGGGCGCTACTGGGAAAGAATCCATTCCAAAGTCTAAAAATTCTTCATCGCAAACTTCATTTTGATCGTTGTCGTCCTCTGACTCATTTTCGGTTGCACTTTCAACAGTTTGATATTCATATTCGGTACCTGCAAAATTTAATCACATTTAGAATATTAAGAAAGGTGCACATAAGATAAGTGTAAAAGTGTATGTAAGACACTTAATCCTAAAACCCAACAATTAAACATAAGTAGTCATACTAAGGAGCAGTAATACTAAATGTACCTTCCTTCAGGATAACCCAGCCTTCAATCAACAGCCAGTCTTGCTTAGGTTTTTCGCATGCCTTATATCACTGACTCTGCTTTGAAATGTTACGTGGCCAATAAAGTGAGCCACCTACAACCCAACACCTTGGCACAACAGACATCTGTTTTTGGCCATTTTCGAAGTAAGCTATACAACAGTACATCCTAAGAAGAACTGCCTTACAGGAAAACAACAAAACTCGGACACAGCGAATAAAACAAACTATAAGAGATAATATTGGAATTATAACATTTTTCTAATATAATAACTTTTATACACTTTTAAAATCCTAATAAATGTATCTAAATATTCAAACAAACAAAGACACTACAAATTCTGTGTTCCGGTGTTTCGTCACAACTGGAACCGCCTAGAGGATAATCAATAGCTGTAAAGCATATAAGCTTTGTTTTATTTGTGTGCATTGTGAACCACAATCACCTGAGGCTAACAAAACTAATAGTGTGCGAAAGGGGAATTCAGAAGTCATAGCAACAGAATATTTGGAGCCATCATGACAGCCAAAGTAACGAGATTTAATTATTTCAAAATAATTAGTGACGTAAGTCGGAACACAGAATATGAACTTCAAACTTCTTACCATGATTTGTAAATATCATGAATTATTTAACATATTATATAGTATATGGCACATAACTTAATATTCAGTAATATTATTCTGATGATGATTCATAAATATTAATTGATTATTTCTTTTTGTTTATTTCATTTACTTATTGATTGATTTATCAATGTTTTTATCTATTTATTGTTCTATTTATTCCTTGTTATTGATTGTTTATGCAGGTGACTATAACCCGGATTTTAACAGTAGTATTAGTTACTTATATATCATATTTTGATAATTAATGTGATAAAATGATAAAAATTGTTTTTACATTAGGGAAAGTTACTAGAGAAAGATGCTAGAGAAGCTTAGAGAGGTTTTACAGAAAAAATTGCATTATTTATTATATGATTTATTTTAGTTATTGATTTAAATTCCATTCTTTATTCATTTATTTACTTTATTTGCTTATTATTTTACTAACTTTTGAAAAACAGGAAAACAATTCTTACAAAACATAGAGTTACTTAAAAAGCAAAAATTAAACAGCTTATTCATAATGAGATTGATGCAAAAGAGGTAATAAGAGCAATCCATTTTTAAAGGGCATGGCTACCAATTTTGTTTTAACACATGCATGTGAAAATGTTTTGCGTGATTTCTTAACAATTCCAGTGGGAGCAAAGTAAACACCAATCCTTCTCGAAACAATGGGATCTTCATAAAATGACTCTAAATATTTCGGTTTGACGACGTAACATTCATATTTGCTTTGTTCTGTGACATTGATTATTTCACATATGCCACCATCATCACTCAAGAAAAAACTGTCCTTCCTGTTATTTGAAAATTTATTTGATTGCTTTTCGGTAAAGCCAACACTCTTTCTTTCTTGAAGACGCTTTGTAATCTGAGAAATAGGGTTATTGCTATTTCCAACTATTTGCTTTAAACTTTGCATATAGTTTTCAAATTTAAAAGCTGAAATATCATTCAAAGAACATGAGTGATATAAAACATCATCTGCTATATGGGTAATTGCGTGAACATTATAAACACTAAAGGAAGAACCAAAAACACAAGAAGAATTGACTGCAAACCGTTTCAGTAGTTCCTTGGCATACAACACCATTTCGTGATTGGCACACAAATCTTCACACAACAAAATCATCATTGCCACATGCAAAACAAGAAAGCTGCTGTAGATCTTTGAATCAACAATCCCTTTTAATGAAACCAAACCACAATACAAAAGAAAAGAACGAAATTCTGTGGCCTTCCAATAGCAAAGATCATCTAATGAACATGGTTGTCTGTTGAAATTTGATGGTAATTTTAACTCCAGTAGCCTATCAGAGATTAACGATTTCTGTTGCCTGGAGAGCCTACATATTTTAGGACCTTTAGTCAAAAAGACTAACATTCTTTTGACTACACCAAGTAGTACGCAATGCATGTAATCAAGTGTAAATTCATGTACACAATCAACGTTTAATGAAGAAAATGGGGATAATTCCTTTTGGTGGGTGTCTTTATACTGAAAATTATTGAATGCACTTTTCGATCTTGGAGTAGCATTTTCACGATTATTAAAAATCGTTCTGTTTTCCTTTCGTGCACCTTGGATTTCACATCTTTCACATGCATGAAAGCCAGTATGACCAACTGTACATTTCAGAAATGAACGAGCTGGGGCATCACATACTATAGCCTTTAGTTTGAAATTATGATTGACATTAAAAATGTCAAGACCGTCACTTGTTAAAGTCCTAATTTCTTTGATAAAATCTAGAAGAAACTCATGAACTGATTTTGATTTACTGTGTCCATGATAAAGTGCAATAGGAAATAGAAAGTTTGATTTAAACACGGAACCAAGAATGGGCCAAAGTTGACTTTGTGTTGATTTAAAAAGTGGCAAACCATCAATGTTCACAATTAATTCAATTATAGAAGTAGATGATTTATGGTTTTAGCAATACCAAGATAAACATAGCTAGCATTATTGTCATGAAATTGAACATCCACAGTCCTTGGAGTTTTCAATAAGGTTCTACTATCTTTAGGTAGCTTTAGACCATTGTTTCTTAAAATCACAAGTAAATCATTAATGGATTCTCTTGTGAGTTTATGTTTTATGGCCCAGCAAGAAATTTGTGTTTGAAGATCAGGTACTTCTTCATCAAGCACCACATCCGATGTTGAATCTTCCATATCTATGTCACTGGAGAAGTCATTTGAATTAAATTCATCAACGACTACCTCTGTTTCAACATCATTGAATGATGATGATGATGATTCTTGTTCAGTTAAAATTTCATGTGGTGCTGCTAAAATTTCGGAATTTATAGGTACATCGAAAAATTGGTTAACCATTTTTTGAAGTTTTCTTCGGTTATTTCTCTTTTTTGATGCCTACATGATTACTATAATAAATGTAGATTTGTTTTCCTAAAGTGTTGGTTAGTTTACTTGCACGTTTCTTTTTTTCTTCTTTAAATTTTCTACTTTAAATGACACAAATTTTGACTGAGCTCTAGCTACACCTCTAGATTTAGAATCAGATTTCATTGTCTTATTTTTTTTATGTAACATAATATTAAATTCATGAATATACAGAATGTTAAAGACTTTTGAAGAAATGTAAATGTTAAAAAATCATAATCAAAAACCTTTTTTATATCTGAGCTACTGATTAACATGCAATTAAGTGGTTTTTGTTTCACGTAAAACATCAGAATTTCATTTACAAAAAATCTGAAGGCATGCAACATTAGAAACTTTTTTTCTCACAAAATTAACATGAATTTTATCTGCAACAATGGATTATTTTTTCACAAAATTAACTTTGCGTAAACAAAAACCATTTATTCATGCTGACTTGAGGTAACAAAAGATGATTGTTTCATATACTTTACACAATGTACTGGCATCCATGCAGATAAAAAACCCTCAAACAATAAAATGCAACATTAGAAGTTAAAAATGTTAATTTCATGAAAAAATAATTCCAATATGCCTTAAGTATATAAATACTATAGCCAGGAAATACCACAGGTTTGAATAGATACTACAATTTTCTAGTTTTCTAGGCTAAAACAATACATTTAAGTAAATATAACCATCAATATAATTTTTAGTGAGAAAATTGTAGCATCTACTTTCAGCTTTTAATATCATAATCAAAACAAAATCAAGTGGATTTTTAATACACGAGTGGGGTGTAGAATGATTCATGTCGTTTTATATTACTTCTCAGCGAGGAGGGTAATATTTTGAAATTACTGTGATTTTAAACCAACAGTATTATCGACATAATCAAAATCTAAGGTCGTTCCAGCAGAATATAAGAGGGTAAAACCGGCTACTTATCATTTCCAAATTTCGAAATGGATAAACTATAATAGATGAATCCAATAAAGCAAAACATTATCATCTTCTTTTCATCTGCATGTATCGTGTGTGAAGAAAGTAAACTTTCAGAATGATTCGATGTAGAATTCTCATGAATTTGATTAAAATGCAAACAATAAAGATGTTCTTTGTTATTGTTTTGCTCCATTGGTTATGAATAATTATGCATAACTTACTTTAATTGTTCGTTCGTCTTTGTCTTGTGCTTTTGCAGAGTGAAAAAATTAAAATTTCGCGCCCCAATACGGAACGAGGAGACAATAAAGACGGGGGGATGGAGAAAAGATACGAAACAGAAACATATCATAAAAAGATTATTTAGAATAAAGACTCAATTACATACATTTATTTCAATGTTTACTACATAAAAACTTCTTCACTAAGAAAGATAACTGCTAAATTCACTTTATAATGCGCTTAATCTTTTCGCAGACCCCCGGTTCTATAAGAGAAAGCGAATAGTTTCCTTTTGGTGTTAAAGAGGTCTTCAAAAATACCTCTTTATCGAAACCGCTTTAAAACCTCTTTAAAACCCGTAAAAAAACGCGCGAAGACATTGCAGTGTTTTCTAGATATGAATAAAACCGATTAAAAACGTTTTCATAAACACCACTTTAAATATCTGTTTTAAAAACGTTTTTGATACGTCTTTTAAAAGCAGTTTTCCTGGAAACCATAAAAACACCAAAAAAAGAGGTTTTTAAAACGTTTTGTGCCGGCTGGGCTCAAACCGGGGCGAAAATCTTTTTTGTGTTTATTTTTGTACTGAAACATATTTTTATGCTCAAAGTAAGTATTTAACTTTTCACCCCGGGGTGAAATACGAATCGTTTCACCCCGGTTTAAACAAGACGTGTATCGTAAAATATTTTGAACCCGGGGTGAAATTTCGCCCCGGAGTGAGTTTCACCCCGCTTACATGTAACCATGCTCTTAGGCTCCACACTATGACACAGCCATGTCATAAGCGAGTGCCAAGGGCGAGGAATAACGGATCAGTGTGGTGTTCATTTGTTGTTGTTATGAAGTTAAAATTTGTATTATATTTTTTGGCTTTTAAAAAAAACTTATGACGTGAAATATGATTACCGTAATGCATCGAATAAACGCCCGGGGCGTTTATTAAATTTTTGAAAAATTTGAGGGGCGTTTATTTGAAGGGGGCGTTAAAAAGAGGGAGGCGTTTATTAAATTTGTTGTCACTGGTAAAAGACACAGAGAAGTTGGTTTAGTCGTTCCTGCGAAACTCAGTTTCGAAACTCAACAAAAGTCCTGTGCAGAAGTGCTTGATAAGGAACTCCTCAAGCGGAAAAACTTTTTCAACATTAACTCTAAAATTTAAAAAGAAAGGATTGCACAGAAAATTTCCTGCATTTAAAAAATCAAGAAATAAGGTCTCAAATAAACGCCTCTTTTCATTATTAATGTTTCAAATAAACGCCTCCTTTTAGGAGGGGCGTTCATTCGAGGGGGCGTTTAATAGAAGGGGGCGTTTATTCGATGCATTCGGTATTTGAAAAATACTTTTCCACACTTTTTTCTGATTTTTGTTTCGCATTAAAGTCGTGTTCTGATTTGTTGAAAAATTTCGTCAAAAAAATTGCACCAATCACAACACGGCAGTTTTCTTGCAGCAAATTCGCTCTACAACAGATACAACAGATATATATATATTCCTTGCTCGAGATCCATTATATCAAATCGTCTAAAAAGTGTTGACAACAACGTGGTGAACGAAACAAAGAATTAAGGAAGTTACAGTCCAGGGAGAAATGTGTTTAGATAATGGTAAAGAAAGCCATAGGTTGGGGTTTATTGAAATTCGCATTTCAATACATCATTATTTACCTTATATAGCTATAGCTATACTTGATTCGAAGATCCTCCAATGCTTTCAGTGTGCTACCAATTTAGTTCTTCAAATCTCTGTACACTGTACGGATTTATTTGTAGAAATAACTGTGGTCATGTAGTTTCATCTCCAATACAATCAAATAATATTTATCTCTCTGTTGTCTTGGAATATTACTCTCTAAACATGTTTATTTTATTATATTAAATATTTTGTTTGACTTTTGAGAAGTATTCTTCCTCTTGGCTCTCGGATGACATCACAATTTAGTGGAGAACCCGAACACTCTCCTGAACCCTGAATTTATTTTTCATGACTTGTTGCATGGAAGGTTTGACCACTATGTTTTTTTACCCCAAAAAATACTGTAACTGAATTTTCAACCTACGTATCAAATAAATAAATAAAAGGACAAGTTTCACATGACTTTCCAAGCTGAAGTACATAAATTCCTTTTTTGGTGCAGCTAATTATATAAAATTATCATTAATGCTTTTTTATTATTATTTTCACACACATGTATTACAAGAACTTTTGGCACACTCATTAACAGAAACTTTTGAACCGTCCAGTCCAATCTGATCTGATCTGGATTGACCCACAGAACTACATGAAATTCTGCTTTTATATCTCACCACTTTCTTACAGCAATATGACCAAAAAAAAGAGAAAAATAGAAAGACAGCACGGTAGTTGTCAATGTGCTATTGTTGATGATGAAGGTAAGATATAATAATATTCCACTACTTTTTACTACTTTTTGTCAGAACTACCAATTACAATTGTTTCTCTGCCATTATCTGCATGTTGTTGATCTTGTTGTAAACAATTTATTTCTTAAAACTTCCAGTTGTTTTACAAGCACAATATTGAACTTTTAAAAAAAAATTTTTATCAAAGCTGGTTGCTCATCGAGCAGAAGGGAACTTGCATGTGTTTGAGGCAGAACCAGTAAACTAGGATAGTGCTGATTATATATTTCAAATAACAGTTAAGATGAAAAATTGGGACTTGAAGGCAAATCATGAATAACATATTTTTTGAATAATGATCAATGACCATTAAATAATGAAGCATTCCATATTCATGTTAACAGGAGACAGGTAATTCTCGAGTTACTTTTCGAATTATGACAAAAAAAAATGTTAACACAAGATTTTATAAGTTGAATTCTTCAGTTATATAACTCGAGTTTTTAATTTTTTTAAATCCTGAGTTTTTCTTTTTCGCATCATTTTTTGTCCAGATGTAACCATGAACTTGAACTTTAAATAACTCAAGTATAACCTGCCTCACATGCCAGTAATCAGCAAAAATCCATTGTGCATAAAATTACATACCCCGCTCGCACTACCTTTTAACTGAAAGAAAGGCAGGAAAACAAAATACTACTGATCATTTTAATTTTAGAGCTTTCTTTGACAATATTTTTATCTTCACGTAGCCATTGTGCAGAACTATCCATGTTGTGAAGAAGTAAACATTACATCACGAATATTTCCAAAAAGGGAAGAAGCATATGTGGATGCTGTAAAGGTCACTATGCTCGTCAGTCTGTTGTTATCAGAAAGTAGTCCAGAAGCTACAATTACGATTATATGCTTGGTGTTAATCTATCTAGAAGATCATAATAGAGGCAATGGAGGTTTGTGTGAATGAACACCTTTTTCTATAGGCATCATGTAACTTGGCTTCAGCTTCTATTATACTCGTCTCTTTCAGAATTTGAGCCTACTTCTTTCTTGTCTAACCTTAATAACCTACTAGTTGAAAGGGCTTCAAGCACACACAACAGTTTTCAGAGAATTTTGCATGCATTCAAAGTAAAAAAAACTCGCACAGTATTTATGGTTTAGACAAAGCGTGTATAGTGAATTTTTTTTCGAACCAATTTTATATCTTTGAGAAAGAATATTAAGTATATTAAGGTATCTGAGCCTGAAGTGTATTCTTAATATATTTGTTCAACCTTGGGATACCTTTTATGCTTATTTTAAAAAAAGAGTGTATGCAAGCTTATACTTTCTTAAGAGTTAACCCTAGTTAATAGGATAATACCTTTCATTGCCAAAAGCAATCCTAAACTAGACAAAAATGAGTTCCTGGAATGACTAGAACCTTTGTGGTTGCTATATGCTTTTAATAAGAACACATCTTTGGAGGGACTTCAGAATTGAGCTTCAACAGTGATCCTGATTTTTTCATTCTCCGTAGATTTGGTGTTGCATGTTGCTGAGAATAAAAGCTGCTTGATAGAAAAAGTCAAAGAAGTCACTGATTATAATGGAAATATTGGTATGTTTGTAAGAAGTTTTATGTATCAGCAATTCGAGACTGTTTAGGTTACTGTAAAGGAAAAAATAGAAAAAAACAGTCTGTCTGAATGGACAACCAATTCGCGAAATTAAATTCCTGCAAAAAAAAATGATGCATTTTTAATATCTTTAATAAGGAGAAATTGTAATTTGTGAAAGGTTCAAGTTAGTTAAAGATATGTTGAACGATAACCAACTTTCGTCTTATTCCGGTCAATTCCAATTAATAAACAAATTTTCCAAAATAAATGTTCATAAAATGTTTCATTTTTGCTCATTTGCAAAACCAAATTTCTTCCCACAAAAATTTCTGACATTAACGTAGCTTAACACTCGTACCTCAGCGTTTTTAAAATAATTATTCTATTCAAATATTATTATGTAATAAAGCATAATGGTTGAAGATGTTTATGCGAGTAAAGAAAAAATGAAATACCCTTGCAGGGCATTTTTTCATGGCAATTACTATCCGATGGAGTGTCATAATTGATAAAATAGGCATAATTAACAATTCTGCATTTCATGCTTTTCATATTTGGACAGGAAAAAGAAGAACAGGGATGGTTGTAATGGATTTCTTTGCTTACACAGAAATCCAATGTATATATCTTTTGACAACAAAATTAATTTCAAAGCGGTGACACACGAATTCAGTTTAAAGTACCAACTTCTGAAAGAAGTCTTTTTCAAAGCAAAAACATTAGTACTTGTGTGATAGGAACTCGTTGAGTGAAAATAGTAGCCAAAAAATATTTATTTTTACATGAAAATTTTTATTCCTTCATTTAATGTAAGAAAAATGCTTTCCAAAAATATATACTTTCAAATATTTATTTCAAGTATTTAATGAAACATTGAGTGATAAAGAAAAACACTTTACAGTAACCTTAAGGCTGTCTACAGTGGCTTATTGCAAGCTTTTTACTTGACTTTTATTATTCATTTTTAGTTACATTGGTCAAGTATGATATAAAAGAGACTATGAGTTTACCAACACCCAGTGAAGAAGATGAAACGTGTGAATGTACAGAAGATTTGTGTGTTGAAACATCTTATCTCAATTACCCTCATTATAATATAGGTATATAGAATCTTTGTGATACTTCCTTCACCTTAAAAAATTTCTGCATATTTTCCTAACCAGCTTGAAGACAACATTTACAAACAAGTTCTTCATAAAAATCATTGTACAAAAGCAACTTGTTTTTCGTATTGTTTCATTTTCTATGGGCAATAAACCACTTTCAACAACTTTATTTTCTAGCTGTGCAGCGCCATTGTGACAACGATATATCTTCATTAACAGATGATAGTGATGGAACTTGTAATTGTCCTGAAAGCGTTGTTTATAGTGATTCACCCTCACTTTATTATCAGGGATTTTTCTGTACGAATTCCAGTGATAAATCATTTATCTATTTTAATCATTTATCTTCCCCTTACTTGCCATCTTTTGTTTCATTCTGATCATTTCCTACAAAACTAATAATAATAATATTTTTATTTTTTCAGTTTCAGATATGAAATTCAAAAAGGACGAGTTAGCTATAGTATGGCTGTCAACACATGTTCACGATAAATGGAGGCTGTTTTCCACTATGTTAGGCTTAGATATGAATGAAATAGAAGTTATAGACTTAAGTTATGACCACCTACACGATAAACTGTTTGATGTCATCAAGGCGAGTGTTCGTAAAGAAGGGATCTTAAACTACCAGAAGATCTTGTTTATTTTAAACTACTTGGGTCTCCCACAAGACTATTTTGCTCATCTTTGTGGAGCACAGAATGCCGTATGTGTTCGGCTAGAGTAAGTACTTTTCAGAATTCAGCATAGTTTGGTGGGTTTTTTTGTTTGTGTGTTTGTTTGTTTTGTTTTTTTGGGGCGGTAGGGAGGGGGGCAATTTTGTTTGAAAAAAGTTATTGTTATAACCAGTATGGACTTACTTGTGGGGGAATAGGGTAAAAAACTTGTATGTTTCTTACTATCATATTTTTTTATTTTGAAGATGACATAGAGAAATGGGAATGGAATTTACTTGTTTCTTATTTTGTTCAGTATTAAAAGCCTTCTTTGTTTCGTAGATCCTGTTCTAAAAAGATAAAAAAATAAAATAAAATAATTAGTTTGCAGATAATAGCTCTGGCTGCCCTTACTTTAAGAACTCTAGGACCTGGTCTGGCTTATTTCCACAAATAAGGTTCCAGTCTCTCCTGTAAAAATTGATGATGCCGTGTGTGAGTTCTGGTTTCCTGGTTTCCTTATAACCCTAAAATTGAATAATTATTCAGAAGCATAATATATTAGCATTAAAATTCCCCCTTTCTGATACTAATGGTAAAAACTACATTACAAAGAAAAATATGACAGAAATAAACTATTTTATATTTATGGATGAAAAGATTAATTTTCGAATATTTCAGGACATTGGTTTGATCAATGACTACCGAGTCAAGGGACCCGAAACCTGGCCTATTTTGCTGATCAGTCACTATTTTAGTGGAATGTGAATTTTTGTATTTGTTATGCAAAAGTTATTTTATTATGTACAGACTGTTTATGAGTATTTGGAAATGAATGTGTAAGGTGTAGGTAGACTGGTTTTAAATTTTATAATTTATTGAAATAAAAAAAAAAGACATTATTTTAAATTGTGCTAGTTTATAATGTAAACCCGGTTACATTTTACTAAATCAGGATTTAGAATTTACGTCAAACTCAGTGGAGGAGAGTGCAATTACAAACTGAGAAGGAGAGCATTTTAGTAAATATGGAAACCAGGAAATATAGAGACAAAAAATATTTTAATAGTTCTACTGTGCATGGAATGAGAAGAAAACTTGTCCATCCATTCAATTCTGGAAGGCATCAGAACATTTTTGTTAAAAATTAACAACTGAGAACTTAGAAAAATTCAATACACCGGACTAAACTCATTGAATATAGTAATACTATTCCACTGTACAAGTCCTTTCCTATACGTACGAAGAAGGAGATGGAGATGAAAGCCACAATACGAATGAACCATTTGGAAGAGGAAAGACAATGTAAAACAGAAGAAGATGGATTATTGTTACAAGAACATAAGGAATCGGTGAAAGAAATTGATGATGCAATAAACGACCGATGTAACCATCATTCGTCCTGTAACCATCATTTTCGGATAAATTTTGTCGAAAAAAATCAGCAACGTGCCAGGGAAGTGTTTGGCCTGATGATGCGAGGTAATTACAGGAAAAACCAAAATGACAAATTTCAACCTAGTAAAGATGAATTGGAATTTTTGAAATCAATGACAAAAGCGTTTGCTTTATGTGCCAATTTACATTATTGCGCATCCTTGAAAGAGTTCTACATGATACTCCATCCAAAACATTATAAATTTTCAGATGAAAATTGCTTAGATAGAAAGGACTCGATATTTCATCTCCATCAAGACTCTGTTAGGAAAGATATGAAAGAATTCGATGATTTGGAAAGAAGAGCTGAGGTGTTGGCAAAAATAGCTAGTATTGCTTCAGAAGAAGTTCATCTCGCTATATTAGATGGTCATGGACGAATGTTAGTCTGCATCCTAAAAGCTTTAGATGAAATGCGCATTTTAGGTAGGAAGAAGGTGTTCATATATGTATACGAGACCTCAACAATTGTGTACGAATACCACAAATTTGTACTACCCGAGATCATTAAGAAAATAAATGGTAGCATCATTCGTGGTCTCAATCCAGCTTATGAGAGTGAGATAACAATAGGAGGTTTTATTTATCTAAATTTTTGCAGTATTCCAACAACTGCAGAAGTAGACTGGACAGCACACTTCGAAGAACAGCATATACGTTACTGGGTACCAGCCTGCTGCAAAGAAAATGTGCTCAAGTTTATCTGGAAAGTGACACAGCCACCTTTCTATAATACTGTCATGATTTCTTGTGTCATTAAACACATGCTGAAACCTAAAGAATACCGTCATGTATTTAGAGAAACACTTGGCAATTACATAACTGACCTTGGCTTCTTAGCCTTGTTACGTGAACGTAATTCATTTGATGCAGAAATAATATCAATTCGTCCTGATAACGAAATACAATGGGAAGACCAAGAAAGAAGAATACCAACAAATCTCCGAAGTGGAAAAAGAGGTTGCCCGTTTGTCACTTTGTTAGTGAAGCCACGAGTAAGCTGTATGGGATATGGGGGATATAGGGATTTACAAGAATGGTTGACGAGGGAGTGGAATATTGCCGATCTGAAAGAAAGCGAATTTCAAATAGGCTCTAAGTTCTGCGTGACAAGTGGAAAACATCGGGATCTAAAAGAAACTATTGAGAAACGCACAGCTGCTCAAGTGCAATTTAATGGTAAGCGAATCAACATTACAAAAGTTACCTCCTCTTGTAATTAAAAACAAGTGTAACATGATGAACAATGCTGAAAAATTAATTATTACGGTAGCAGCGAAATGGAATACCGTATTAAAACACCCATGGACTACTACTCCTCCTACTCCTCCGGCCGAAATGGCAGTTAGCCCACGCTTTAGACTCTGCGAAATTCCCTTTACGAAACTATATAAATTGTATGAACGAACGCAGGCTAGGAATTTTCAAAAGCTTATCAAAACATTCATGATGAAAAGCTTCATAAGAAGCAGTTCTTATTTTAACTCTATTAAACGACCTTCTTATAAGTATTCTTGTTTGGTATTTGAATGTTTTTGCTTACTTTGTTTGATAAAGTTTAAAACCCAGTATTTGGATGGATTTTTCGTTTTTATTCAATATAATATTTTTTTTCGATGAAGACATTTTTATTTTAGTTTCGTTTTTGTTTTTTTTTTGGCTCTTAACACTTTTTTTTTAATATATTTTATAATAAGATAAGTATCCATGGTTACAGCTTACAAATGTATATTTCTTTTGTTTTAAGCAATGCTGTTTTTATTCAACTCGTTTACACTTAATAAAGTATAAACCTTGTTTACACTTAACAAAGTTTAAAAGTAAAACTGGATGAATGAGTTTGTATGTATTTTGTTTGTATTGCGACTTACTCTTTCGTACTCAGACAGACTCAACAATAATGTTTCCACCATTTCGTCTGTCCACTTCCAACGTTTGGTGCTTGTATTTGAACTGCTTTGCTCTGGTGTAGCTGCATGAGAAGTAGCGACTTCCTGATCCTGAGATGGTGGTGAAGGTTCATTACATAAATCCCTAACATTAATGGTGGATAATGTATTGCAGTTGACAGGCAAAGTACTACTAAAGTCTGTATTAAGGAGGGATTGTAATTCTATTTCATCGCATACATCATCGTCAGACTCCTCAACTGTCGCAATCTTCTTCATTGCTGCTGATACTGAATTGGCACTGAAATGAAAAAAACAAAAATAATCAAATCTATAACTCTTAATTTTTGATTGTCGTAGCTCAAGAAAGCTTATATAAATAATGACCCTACAAACAAATGCAGTTTGAGTATTAAAGAAAAGAAGATGTATGTTGTTACCTTATGTCATAAACGTACGTGACTTGTGACATGTAAAGCTTGTTGAGTATTCGAGTAATAAAATCTTACCTCATTCTTAACCTTCTCTTTTTTGCAAATCTTTTTACAGCATCGAAATCTCTGTCAGAAGCTTCATGATTTGCCATTTTCACAGTACGATTAAAGACGAAGAAATTATTAAAGACTATAGAGTTCGTTTACAGATAGCTAGTAGTAGTATTCTTGTTGTATATTCGCGAGGATAGAGAACGAAGCATGCTGTTTGCTACCATTATATCACGGCTCACAAGTCGCTATTGCGCATGCTCTGTCGCTTACAGCGCATGTCAAGTAGTTTTGGATACGGCCGTGTCTGTTTACATGGAGTTTGAAAGACCGTATCGAAATTTCAAACCTATTTTGAGAATAGGTTTGAAATCATCACGGGTTAAATTTCAGTACGGCCGTTATCATGTAAACACAAATATAGGATTGACCAGGAGGTGTACTGAAATAAGAACCCGTATTGAAACTCAATACGGGAGGATTGGAAATTCAACCCGTACTGAGTTCAGTACGGCCTCCATGTAAACGCACTCTTAGTTTTGAAATGCTGCTACCGTTTTGCACCATATGGTTCTTGTTATTCCTATTTTACCGACACCACGGAGTATAGAAAAGCAATTCTGATAATGAAAACGAGGCGAAACGTGTTGACTACGCCATAACGCAGCGTTTAAACAGAGTTAGGGAAAGACCTATTTTTTAGAAATACGACTCAGGAAATATGACTCAGAAATTCGGAAAAATCAACCCTAGTGTAAACGTATTAATCGTTGTATTAATACATAGTAATAATTGTAATTTTATATCTGAATCTCGTGATTCCATTCTTAAAAACGATTCTTGCATCATTCAATTTTAGTAGCGTTTAAATTTTTCTCAAAGTAAAAGGAAATTTTTCTTTTGTTATAGACAACTCATGCCTGCCAATTCATAATTCTTGCAACCTTGATCCCATGACTCCTTTTCTCTCTTGCGCCGACCGGCTGGTCGATTTTAAAGTCTGGTTAGTTTTTTAAATTTAGATGTTTTACAGGGCCGCTAGTAGCAAAATAAATGTACGGAGAGTTGTTAAATCTATACAGCTTTCAAAGCTTATCTATATCAGTGAATGAGTTTGCAGCATAAGCAGTGAATATTCTAGGAGATGAAGTGGTTGATGAATTTTTAGTGTGGTATGTGTGTAAAAATAAAGTGTGAAATAAAAAACTTTTCTATCTAATAGTATTACGTATTCAGACCGGATTTGTATTGTATATGTGTGGGAGCGTGCATTTATAAATAAATGGTGAATTATTTTTGTCGTGTGCACGTCATCGTTTTTTAACTAATGTTGTTATGTTAACTGGTGTGTGTGGATAATTGTCGTTTGTGTAGTTGATGAAAGTGTATGGTGAATTGCTAAAAAACAAACGAAGAACAAAACAATAGGTTGGTGAGGAGAGAAGTCTTGGCTGTTATTACAGTTGTGATGAGATTGAAAATGATGCGCGTATGAATTGGCCAAAACAAGGGCATAACTGCAGGTCCCACATCAGGAGCTGACACCTACAGTTTGCACAATGTCAGTTCGTTTCTGATGACCTATGGTACCACGGTCTACTCATACTTTTAGCGAAGAGCTGCTGTATTCACTGCCGGTGACTTGGGAGAGGAAATGTGAATGAACAAATAAAAGTTACCGTTAGTTGATTTTATTAGGCCTAATGTTGTTCTTTCGCGAAAAATATTTTTCTTTTGTTATTGTTTACGGTGTATGTTGTTCGATCGGCGTTTGATTTAGATTCTATTGACATAATGATATTCATGATATGGTGTTCGTGGTATTGTTTGTGACTGATTTGTGATGTGATCTGTGGGAATGCGCTTTGGTGGATAATACATATGTGTTGATTTGTGTGATTGTAAGAAGGCTTCCGTGAAAGATGTTTCTGTCTTTATTTGTGTGATTGTGAGAGAGTTTCTGTGAACGATGTTTCTGTGTCTGTGTTTGTGATGTGGAATAGGAGAAAATGGTTTGATATGTTATGTAAGGACATGTTTGTGTGTTTTTATGAGCGTGTGTGTGTGGTGAATGTATTTGTGGAATTGAGTGAAAAATGTATTGCAATAAAGTGTGTGAAGTGTGGCGTGGTGGCGTACTGTAAGCGTACTGTGGTGTGTTATTTGAAAGTTCATCATGTTTGTGCATGCTTGTATGGAAATTGAAGTTGTCTTTGAAGTTGTCTATTAGGTGTGATTAGGATGTGGTATGTTAGGGATGCATGTGTATGTATGTATTTTAGGGTGATTTTTTGCCCATTAACTTTTGGGAGATTAGAGATCAAATATTGCAGAATTTGTTTTTTTTTATAAATCAATTTTTGTTGTTTTTTCCAAGGTTAAATTGAAAAAACATCGCATTAATTCTTCCCTTTAAAATTTCTAAAGATACTTGTGAAAATTGTTTTGAAATTCATCACTAGTGGACCTGAGATTGTATAATTTATTTTTTATGTCCTTTGTTGGTGGCATCATTTCTGGTATTATCCTGTATCTGCTGCCAGAACTCCTCCATTTCATCAGTGCTCAAAACCCGACCTTGTCAGACTTATCTGGACTTGTCCGAAGTCTTTGAACTTGTCGGCCTAATCTGAACTTGACCAGATTTTTTACTTTCAGATATTTCCAAAAAATGATTTCCCTTGCTCAATTTTGCAAAGCTATCTTTGTCACATGAGAAGTATATTTTCCTCATATATTCTTCAGTTTTTACTTTGACACAGATTTTGTTACATTGTACTATTATAAACATTTTTTTATAATAGATTGAGTTCATAATATACATGAATAAAAATTGTATTCAATACTTCAATATAAGGACTTCAGGTTGAAAATCGTTTACTGCAAACCAGAAACATATAAAATCTTCTTTTTAAAATGTACTTCTTGCCGCCGCAGGAGAAAGGCTGTGAAATTTAGAAAATACACGCGGAATGTTATTTGAACTGTTTTAGGTATAGGGTCCTTCGTAATGTGTACTACTTTTCTGGTATGCCCAACCGGGCTGACCTTCAGGCCCCAGGGCCTCTTGTTAGTGGTAATTTCATTGTCAAACGTTATAATTTAATAAATGATGTTTTTTAGACACGATGACCTCATGATCGTGTATATGGGCTGTGTAAATATTCAAAGAAAAGACTTAAACAATTAAAAAAAACTATGTTACCATTCATATTACCATTGTTACCTTCCCCTATTGATTAACATATGTAAAAAGTTGAATTAAAAAATTTGTATGTTCACAAAACCTATTAAATTCCATTGTTATTCTGTCCCCAATCACGTGGTCTGACCAAGGTTCCTCCCTATAATTTTTTGTAAGTTTTAGTCAGATGTTGCTTCTGCAAACATTAGGCTATTACCACACCAAAAATTAGCCGTGTAACTTATGAGGTAAATGCCACCCAAATTTGGTGATTTTTAGGCCCATCTGACTCGGGCTTTCCCCCATTAAAAAATGTAAGTTCTATCGCAGATTAATTCGAATTCATCACTTCCGACTGACCATAAAGTAAGTCGTGGGGTAAACAACTTGCAAAATAAGGGATGTTTACCAACTGTTTATGCCCCATTCCCCCATTGCTACAGCTGCTGACAATCGTTTTTACAACTGCCTTGATACCATGATCAGATTCAGCACCGCAAACCTTCTGTAAAAAAATGAGGTAAGTAAATCCGTCACCAGCTTTCTGAAACTCTGTTGGTGTTTTCCCATTTATGGTCTTTTTAAACATCTCGCTTAATTGTTCTGTTAATCTTTTGAAATTAATTAAACTGCATATCAATTCAGTGTGAATTCTATTAAATAATGAATTTTAAAATTAGTACAGATGTACAGTGGTTTAAATGTAATTTCCTAAATATTTATGGCAGATTAATTGAATTTTATTGGCAATTTACCATCGTTCGCTGCGGAACACGTTTAAAAATCAACAAACTTTTACAGTCACGCGCGATGCGTTTTTGAATTTTAAGGGGGTGATTACTTGATATCTTTTTATCCGGGTACCGTGCTGAAAAGTACATCTTGATTTGAGCATAGAAATATGAGAAATACGTATGTCTATGATTCGAGAAATATTTTTCAGCCCGGTATTATTATGTTAGAAAAACATAGTAACCTGGCGAGATAAAAAAGGCGGTGAAAACAAAAGACGCCATATGTTTACAAATAAAAATGTGCTAACTTTGTATGCGCATGCGCAAACGTCAATTTTCATCCCAAATAACGGGCTGGCTTGAGGGATTTGATATTATTTTTTGGCCCGGCGCCCGATGATATATATCGGTTTGATAAACGTATACATAAAGTACTTGCAAAAACAAGAGAATTAGGGACAGGTTACACGTACAAGTTCAACCCTGTCTGTGAAGAAATCACTTTACCTGTATACACGTTATAGTCGGGGTGAAACACAACCCCAGGGCTTATTTTGACCCTGTTTATAAGGCAGGGGTGAAATTCACCCTGGGGTAGATTTGTGAATGAGTTTAACGTGTATACAGAAAGTATTAACTCCCAGTCGGCACAAAGAGGTTTTTAAGTGGTTTTTAAAAGGGTTTTTTAGAAGTTTTAAAGAGGTTTTTTTCTTGTCTCAAATGTCCGCTTTCGAAACTTCTTTTAGAAAACCTCTTTCAAACCTCTTTCTAATTCTTCTAAAAAACCACTTTAAGAAAACGTTTTTAAAACCTCTTCCCAATGCTTCTAAAAAACCTCCTTAAAAACCTCTTTAATCGCTTTTTTAGCATTCTTTTAAAAACCTGCAAACGGTGCGGGATTGTCAATATGGCCGAAGGAATTCCCGATTTTTGCCTCTTTTTGTTTGTACTCAATTATCAATACTGCTGAAGGAACTGAAATTCCCAATTTTGCCTGTTTCTTGTATTCAATTATCAAAGATTTGATGAGAAAAAGTAATCAGATGTATTGTTGCAGTTGTAATTCCTGTATATACAATAAAAATACAATTTTATTATTGTCAAAATACAATAAAAAAACAATTTTATTATTGTCAAAATACAATAAAAATATAATTCAACATATTATTTACATATTTACAAGCTGATTTGTTGGGATGATACTCAAAGGAGCTACATGGGATTACTTTATCTCGCGAATTTTTGGGCAGAAGCAAATATCAGTTAATGGCGAGGGACGAGGAGTGCAGTGAATAATAAGAAAGTAGACATAACATCAGATGGTCACAGTGTCGTCAAATATTAAGGTTCAACAAAGGGAAGGAGAGGAGACTAAACTAAACTAATTCAACAAAATTAAAAGTTATTATTAGCGTTGTTACGGCCTGCACCACCTTTCTGTCCAGGAGCATTTTTCAGCTTGTTGGTAATCCACAAGCGAACATCCCTTTCGGTGGTCTCGTATTTTTGAGTAATTGCATCTAGAGATAAACGGCAGAATACTAAATGTATATAATGTTTTGTTTCTGCAGGTTTCTAAAAGAATTGACTTGTAGTTTCCTTGATGCAGAATACTTTTTTCTCTTCCGACTGATTTTTTCAAAGAGAACAAATAGAGCAGGTTCTTCCACTTACCAATGATCACGCAGTAGGTATAGGTTTTTGCCAACCCAAATTTGTTGTTACCGCCTTTTAAGTTGCACTTCGAAAGGAAACTAACAGTAAATAAGCTAAAATTGAAAAAAGCTTATCTTTAAAGAAAAGGTTGTTAATTTGCAATAGGCAACATCAATATTGTAGAAACTACCTTTGACACTTACCGACTTGTTATTTGTTTGATGGCGTCACGATAGTCGGTGCCACCGATTTTTTTAAGTTGAGTGATCTGTAAAAGAATTGAAGAGTTAAAATATAACAAGTCACAACATTCTTATAAAAAATATCTTAAAACTTTTACCATCTCTTTTCTTTTCTCGTCACTCGCAAGAACTTTTTCTTGTTCCAGCATCTCCTCTATAGAAGATACAGCTGACATGCTGAATTTAACATCGTTTGTTGTACCCTTTACGCTGGCTACTTCTTGTTGTAGAGTAAAAATGACTTTTAAAAGCTTGTTTTGTCTATCCGAAACAGAGCTTTGCTGTTGTTGCATCAGATCGATTTTATCTATGACCAAAAATAATTATATTGAAAGGTATATCATTGTACTTGAGATAAATGATCTGTAAAAGTGGCATTTGGGTCCCACTTTTACTATTTTTAATTTTTCATTTGTGTTACGGGGTATTCCGTTATCATATTTATGTTTATGTAAATCCCAATAGTGTCAATATGTCCGATACAATGTCAGATCTCATCAGGGAGTAAGGAGGGAGGGAACTTTAAAACTCTAGATTAATAAATGAAATAAAAGAATAAACTCTATTAAAGAGCTTTACACACTCATCATTTCCTTGATGCATGGGCAGTGACATCTAAACCAAAAGAAATAAAATATGTCTAGTGATTTAGAGATTGATTACAAAGATAAATTTTATTCTCTCTTTTACGTAGTACACCTGGACGGACCTTGTATTTATCTAACTTAGTGAGAGGGAAATAAAACTTACTTTGGCGGTGACTTATGGAGACTTTCTGCCTCATCCATACGTAACCTCTTCAATGGGTTACTATTAATATAAAGAAAATAGGAAACAAATTAAAAAAACACGATCAAAGAAAGAAACAATTGTTAAAGTGAAACAACTAACATATTCTCTTGCGATTTTCTCTTATCTGACACTTTACTAAAGTGTGTGATTGGAGATCTAAAAACGTAAGGCTTTACATTTAAACTGAAGAAAATTTTCGGATGATGGATGATGAAGAAAATATTAAAAGTAAAGCAAACACACGTGTTTAATGCGGCAGGTTTAACCACTTGTACGTATTGCTTTGGATTTGATATGTTCAAAGGTGATCTAGTGAAAACATTTTCCAAAATGATATGGAGTAAACCAAAGTCACTTTTGTAATGAAAAAATATATAAATAGATTACATCATTGTTGGGATTAGTGGGGGCGCTACCGGGAAAGAATCCATTCCAAAGTCTAAAAATTCTTCATCGCAAACTTCATTTTGATCGTTGTCGTCCTCTGACTCATTTTCGGTTGCACTTTCAACAGTTTGATATTCATATTCGGTACCTGCAAAATTTAATCACATTTAGAATATTAAGAAAAGTGCACATAAGATAAGTGTAAAAGTGTATGTAAGACACTTAAGCCTTAAACCCAACAATTAAACATAAGTAGTCATACTAAGGAGCAGTAATACTAAATGTACCTTCCTTCAGGATAACCTTCAATCAACAGCCAGTCTTGCTTAAGTTTTTCGCATGCCTTATATCACTGACTCTGCTTTGAAATGTTACGTGGCCAATAAAGTGAGCCACCTACAACCCAACACCTTGGCACAACAGACATCTGTTTTTGGCCATTTTCGAAGTGAGCTATACAACAGTACATCCTAAGAAGAATTGCCTTACAGGAAAACAACAAAACTCGGACACAGCGAATAAAACAAAGTATAAGAGATAATATTGGAATTATAACATTTTTCTAATATAATAACTTTTATACACTTTTAAAATCCTAATAAATGTATATAAATATTCAAACAAACAAAAACACTACAAATTCTGTGTTCCGGTGTTTCGTCACAACTGGAACCGCCTAGAGGATAATCAATAGCTGTAAAGCATATAAGCTTTGTTTTATTTGTGTGCATTGTGAACCACAATCACCTGAGGCTAACAAAACTAATAGTGTGCGAAAGGGGAATTCAGAAGTCATAGCAACAGAATATTTGGAGCCATCATGACAGCCAAAGTAACGAGATTTAATTATTTCAAAATAATTAGTGACGTAAGTCAGAACACAGAATATGAACTTCAAACTTCTTACCATGATTTGTAAATTTCATAAATTATTTAACATATTATATAGTATATGGCACATAACTTATATTCAGTAATATTATTCTGATGATGATTCATAAATATTAATTGATTATTTCTTTTTGTTTATTTCATTTACTTATTGATTGATTTATCAATGTTTTTATCTATTTGTTGTTCTATTTATTCCTTGTTATTGATTGTTTATGCAGGTGACTATAACCCGGATTTTACAGTAGTATTAGTTACTTATATATCATATTTTTAATGTGATAAAATGATAAAAATTGTTTTTACATTAGGGAAAGTTACTAGAGAAAGATGCTAGAGAAGCTTAGAGAGGTTTTACAGAAAAAATTGCATTATTTATTATATGATTTATTTTAGTTATTGATTTAAATTCCATTCTTTATTTATTTATTTACTTTATTCGCTTATTATTTTACTAACTTTTGAAAAACAGGAAAACAATTCTCACAAAACATACAGTTGCTTAAAAAGCAAAAATTAACAGCTTATTCATAATGAGATTGATGCAAAAGAGGTAATAAGAGCAATCCATTTTTAAAGGGCATGGCTACCAATTTTGTTTTAACACATGCATGTGAAAATGTTTTGCGTGATTTCTTAACAATTCCATTGGGAGCAAAGTAAACACCAATCCTTCTCGAATCGATGGGATCTTTATAAAATGACTCCAAATATTTCGGTTTGATGACGTAACATTCATATTTGCTTTGTTCTGTGACATTGATTATTTCACATATGCCACCATCATCACTCATGAAAAAACTGTCCTTCCTGTTATTTGAAAATTTATTTGATTGTTTTTCGGTAAAGCCAACACTCTTTCTTTCTTGAAGACGCTTTGTAATCTGAGAAATAGGGTTATTGCTATTTCCAACCATTTGCTTTAAACTTTGCATATAGTTTTCAAATTTAAAGGCTGAAATATCATTCAAAGAACATGAGTGATATAAAACATCATCTGCTATATGTGTAATTGCGTGAACATTATAAACACTAAAGGAAGAACCAAAAACACAAGAAGAATTGACTGCAAACCATTTCAGTAGTTCCTTGGCATACAACACCATTTCGTGATTGGCACACAAATCTTCACACAATAAAATCGTCATTGCCACATGCAAAACAAGAAAGCTGCTGTAGATCTTTGATCAACAATCCCTTTTAATGAAACCAAACCACAATACAAAAGAAAAGAACGAAATTCTGTGGCCTTCTAATAGCAAAGATTATCTAATGAACGTGATTGTCTGTTGAAATTTGATGGTAATTTTAACTGCAGTAGCCTATCAGAGATTAACGATTTCTGTTGCCTGGAGAGCCTACATATTTTAGGACCTTTAGTCAAAAAGACTAACATTCTTTTGACTACACCAAGTAGTACGCAATGCATGTAATCAAGTGTAAATTCATGTACACAATCAACGTTTAATGAAGAAAATGGGGATAATTCTTTTTGGTGGGTGTCTTTATACTAAAAATTATTGAATGCACTTTTCGATCTTGGAGTAGCATTTTCACGATTATTAAAAATCGTTCTGTTTTCCTTTCGTGCACCTTGGATTTCACATCTTTCACATGCATGAAAGCCAGTATGACCAACTGTACATTTCAGAAATGAACGAGCTGGGGCATCACATACTATAGCCTTTAGTTTGAAATTATGATTGACATTAAAAATGTCAAGACCGTCACTTGTTAAAGTCCTAATTTCTTTGATAAAATCTGGAAGAAACTCATGAACTGATTTTGGTTTACTGTGTCCATGATAAAGTGCAATAGGAAATACAAAGTTTGATTTAAACACGGAACCAAGAATGGGCCAAAGTTGACTTTGTGTTGATTTAAAAAGTGGCAAACCATCAATGTTCACAATTAATTCAATTGTAGAAGTAGATGATTTATGGTTTTGAAGAGAATTAGCAATACCAAGATAAACATAGCTAGCATTATTGTCATGAAATTGAACATCCACAGTCCTTGGAGTTTTCAATAAGGTTCTACTATCTTTAGGTAGCTTTAGACCATTGTTTCTTAAAATCACAAGTAAATCATTAATGGATTCTCTTGTGAGTTTATGTTTTATGGCCCAGCAAGAAATTTGTGTTTGAAGATCAGGTACTTCTTCATCAAGCACCATATCCGATGTTGAATCTTCCATATCTATGTCACTGGAGAAGTCATTTGAATTAAATTCATCAACGACTACCTCTGTTTCAACATCATTGAATGATGATGATGATGATTCTTGTTCAGTTAAAATTTCATGTGGTGCTGCTAAAATTTTGGAATTTATAGGTACATCGAAAAATTGGTTAACCATTTTTTGAAGTTTTCTTCGGTTATTTCTCTTTTTTGATGCCTCCATGATTACTATAATAAATGTAGATTTGTTTTCCTAAAGTGTTGATTAGTTTACTTGCACGTTTTTTTTTCTTCTTTAAATTTTCTACTTTAAATGACACAAATTTTGACTGAGCTCTAGATACACCTCTAGATTTAGAATCAGATTTCATTGTCTTATTTTTTTTATGTAACATAATATTAAATTCATGAATATACAGAATGTTAAAGACTTTTGAAGAAATGTAAATGTTAAAAAATCATAATCAAAAACCTTTTTTATATCTGAGCTACTGATTAACATGCAATTAAGTGGTTTTTGTTTCACGTAAAACATCAGAATTTCATTTACAAAAAATCTGAAGGCATGCAACATTAGAAACTTTTTTTCTCACAAAATTAACATGAATTTTATCTGCAACAATGGATTATTTTTTCACAAAATTAACTTTGCGTAAACAAAAACCATTTATTCATGCTGACTTGAGGTAACAAAAGATGATTGTTTCATATACTTTACACAATGTACTGGCATCCATGCAGATAAAAAACCCTCAAACAATAAAATGCAACATTAGAAGTTAAAAATGTTAATTTCATGAAAAAATAATTCCAATATGCCTTAAGTATATAAATACTATAGCCAGGAAATACCACAGGTTTGAATAGATACTACAATTTTCTAGTTTTCTAGGCTAAAACAATACATTTAAGTAAATATAACCATCAATATAATTTTTAGTGAGAAAATTGTAGCATCTACTTTCAGCTTTTAATATCATAATCAAAACAAAATCAAGTGGATTTTTAATACACGAGTGGGGTGTAGAATGATTCATGTCGTTTTATATTACTTCTCAGCGAGGAGGGTAATATTTTGAAATTACTGTGATTTTAAACCAACAGTATTATCGACATAATCAAAATCTAAGGTCGTTCCAGCAGAATATAAGAGGGTAAAACCGGCTACTTATCATTTCCAAATTTCGAAATGGATAAACTATAATAGATGCATCCAATAAAGCAAAACATTATCATCTTCTTTTCATCTGCATGTATCGTGTGTGAAGAAAGTAAACTTTCAGAATGATTCGATGTAGAATTCTCATGAATTTGATTAAAATGCAAACAATAAAGATGTTCTTTGTTATTGTTTTGCTCCATTGGTTATGAATAATTATGCATAACTTACTTTAATTGTTCGTTCGTCTTTGTCTTGTGCTTTTGCAGAGTGAAAAAATTAAAATTTCGCGCCCCAATACGGAACGAGGAGACAATAAAGACGGGGGGATGGAGAAAAGATACGAAACAGAAACATATCATAAAAAGATTATTTAGAATAAAGACTCAATTACATACATTTATTTCACTGTTTACTACATAAAAACTTCTTCACTAAGAAAGATAACTGCTAAATTCACTTTATAATGCGCTTAATCTTTTCGCAGACCCCCGGTTCTATAAGAGAAAGCGAATAGTTTCCTTTTGGTGTTAAAGAGGTCTTCAAAAATACCTCTTTATCGAAACCGCTTTAAAACCTCTTTAAAACCCGTAAAAAAACGCGCGAAGACATTGCAGTGTTTTCTAGATATGAATAAAACCGATTAAAAACGTTTTCATAAACACCACTTTAAATATCTGTTTTAAAAACGTTTTTGATACGTCTTTTAAAAGCAGTTTTCCTGGAAACCATAAAAACACCAAAAAAAGAGGTTTTTAAAACGTTTTGTGCCGGCTGGGCTCAAACCGGGGCGAAAATCTTTTTTGTGTTTATTTTTGTACTGAAACATATTTTTATGCTCAAAGTAAGTATTTAACTTTTCACCCCGGGGTGAAATACGAATCGTTTCACCCCGGTTTAAACAAGACGTGTATCGTAAAATATTTTGAACCCGGGGTGAAATTTCGCCCCGGAGTGAGTTTCACCCCGCTTACATGTAACCATGCTCTTAGGCTCCACACTATGACACAGCCATGTCATAAGCGAGTGCCAAGGGCGAGGAATAACGGATCAGTGTGGTGTTCATTTGTTGTTGTTATGAAGTTAAAATTTGTATTATATTTTTTGGCTTTTAAAAAAAACTTATGACGTGAAATATGATTACCGTAATGCATCGAATAAACGCCCGGGGCGTTTATTAAATTTTTGAAAAATTTGAGGGGCGTTTATTTGAAGGGGGCGTTAAAAAGAGGGAGGCGTTTATTAAATTTGTTGTCACTGGTAAAAGACACAGAGAAGTTGGTTTAGTCGTTCCTGCGAAACTCAGTTTCGAAACTCAACAAAAGTCCTGTGCAGAAGTGCTTGATAAGGAACTCCTCAAGCGGAAAAACTTTTTCAACATTAACTCTAAAATTTAAAAAGAAAGGATTGCACAGAAAATTTCCTGCATTTAAAAAATCAAGAAATAAGGTCTCAAATAAACGCCTCTTTTCATTATTAATGTTTCAAATAAACGCCTCCTTTTAGGAGGGGCGTTCATTCGAGGGGGCGTTTAATAGAAGGGGGCGTTTATTCGATGCATTCGGTATTTGAAAAATACTTTTCCACACTTTTTTCTGATTTTTGTTTCGCATTAAAGTCGTGTTCTGATTTGTTGAAAAATTTCGTCAAAAAAATTGCACCAATCACAACACGGCAGTTTTCTTGCAGCAAATTCGCTCTACAACAGATACAACAGATATATATATATTCATTGCTCGAGATCCATTATATCAAATCGTCTAAAAAGTGTTGACAACAACGTGGTGAACGAAACAAAGAATTAAGGAAGTTACAGTCCAGGGAGAAATGTGTTTAGATAATGGTAAAGAAAGCCATAGGTTGGGGTTTATTGAAATTCGCATTTCAATACATCATTATTTACCTTATATAGCTATAGCTATACTTGATTCGAAGATCCTCCAATGCTTTCAGTGTGCTACCAATTTAGTTCTTCAAATCTCTGTACACTGTACGGATTTATTTGTAGAAATAACTGTGGTCATGTAGTTTCATCTCCAATACAATCAAATAATATTTATCTCTCTGTTGTCTTGGAATATTACTCTCTAAACATGTTTATTTTATTATATTAAATATTTTGTTTGACTTTTGAGAAGTATTCTTCCTCTTGGCTCTCGGATGACATCACAATTTAGTGGAGAACCCGAACACTCTCCTGAACCCTGAATTTATTTTTCATGACTTGTTGCATGGAAGGTTTGACCACTATGTTTTTTTACCCCAAAAAATACTGTAACTGAATTTTCAACCTACGTATCAAATAAATAAATAAAAGGACAAGTTTCACATGACTTTCCAAGCTGAAGTACATAAATTCTTTTTTTGGTGCAGCTAATTATATAAAATTATCATTAATGCTTTTTTATTATTATTTTCACACACATGTATTACAAGAACTTTTGGCACACTCATTAACAGAAACTTTTGAACCGTCCAGTCCAATCTGATCTGATCTGGATTGACCCACAGAACTACATGAAATTCTGCTTTTATATCTCACCACTTTCTTACAGCAATATGACCAAAAAAAAGAGAAAAATAGAAAGACAGCACGGTAGTTGTCAATGTGCTATTGTTGATGATGAAGGTAAGATATAATAATATTCCACTACTTTTTACTACTTTTTGTCAGAACTACCAATTACAATTGTTTCTCTGCCATTATCTGCATGTTGTTGATCTTGTTGTAAACAATTTATTTCTTAAAACTTCCAGTTGTTTTACAAGCACAATATTGAACTTTTAAAAAAAATTTTTATCAAAGCTGGTTGCTCATCGAGCAGAAGGGAACTTGCATGTGTTTGAGGCAGAACCAGTAAACTAGGATAGTGCTGATTATATATTTCAAATAACAGTTAAGATGAAAAATTGGGACTTGAAGGCAAATCATGAATAACATATTTTTTGAATAATGATCAATGACCATTAAATAATGAAGCATTCCATATTCATGTTAACAGGAGACAGGTAATTCTCGAGTTACTTTTCGAATTATGACAAAAAAAAATGTTAACACAAGATTTTATAAGTTGAATTCTTCAGTTATATAACTCGAGTTTTTAATTTTTTTAAATCCTGAGTTTTTCTTTTTCGCATCATTTTTTGTCCAGATGTAACCATGAACTTGAACTTTAAATAACTCAAGTATAACCTGCCTCACATGCCAGTAATCAGCAAAAATCCATTGTGCATAAAATTACATACCCCGCTCGCACTACCTTTTAACTGAAAGAAAGGCAGGAAAACAAAATACTACTGATCATTTTAATTTTAGAGCTTTCTTTGACAATATTTTTATCTTCACGTAGCCATTGTGCAGAACTATCCATGTTGTGAAGAAGTAAACATTACATCACGAATATTTCCAAAAAGGGAAGAAGCATATGTGGATGCTGTAAAGGTCACTATGCTCGTCAGTCTGTTGTTATCAGAAAGTAGTCCAGAAGCTACAATTACGATTATATGCTTGGTGTTAATCTATCTAGAAGATCATAATAGAGGCAATGGAGGTTTGTGTGAATGAACACCTTTTTCTATAGGCATCATGTAACTTGGCTTCAGCTTCTATTATACTCGTCTCTTTCAGAATTTGAGCCTACTTCTTTCTTGTCTAACCTTAATAACCTACTAGTTGAAAGGGCTTCAAGCACACACAACAGTTTTCAGAGAATTTTGCATGCATTCAAAGTAAAAAAAACTCGCACAGTATTTATGGTTTAGACAAAGCGTGTATAGTGAATTTTTTTTCGAACCAATTTTATATCTTTGAGAAAGAATATTAAGTATATTAAGGTATCTGAGCCTGAAGTGTATTCTTAATATATTTGTTCAACCTTGGGATACCTTTTATGCTTATTTTAAAAAAAGAGTGTATGCAAGCTTATACTTTCTTAAGAGTTAACCCTAGTTAATAGGATAATACCTTTCATTGCCAAAAGCAATCCTAAACTAGACAAAAATGAGTTCCTGGAATGACTAGAACCTTTGTGGTTGCTATATGCTTTTAATAAGAACACATCTTTGGAGGGACTTCAGAATTGAGCTTCAACAGTGATCCTGATTTTTTCATTCTCCGTAGATTTGGTGTTGCATGTTGCTGAGAATAAAAGCTGCTTGATAGAAAAAGTCAAAGAAGTCACTGATTATAATGGAAATATTGGTATGTTTGTAAGAAGTTTTATGTATCAGCAATTCGAGACTGTTTAGGTTACTGTAAAGGAAAAAATAGAAAAAAACAGTCTGTCTGAATGGACAACCAATTCGCGAAATTAAATTCCTGCAAAAAAAAATGATGCATTTTTAATATCTTTAATAAGGAGAAATTGTAATTTGTGAAAGGTTCAAGTTGGTTAAAGATATGTTGAACGATAACCAACTTTCGTCTTATTCCGGTCAATTCCAATTAATAAACAAATTTTCCAAAATAAATGTTAATAAAATGTTTCATTTTTGCTCATTTGCAAAACCAAATTTCTTCCCACAAAAATTTCTGACATTAACGTAGCTTAACACTCGTACCTCAGCGTTTTTAAAATAATTATTCTATTCAAATATTATTATGTAATAAAGCATAATGGTTGAAGATGTTTATGCGAGTAAAGAAAAAATGAAATACCCTTGCAGGGCATTTTTTCATGGCAATTACTATCCGATGGAGTGTCATAATTGATAAAATAGGCATAATTAACAATTCTGCATTTCATGCTTTTCATATTTGGACAGGAAAAAGAAGAACAGGGATGGTTGTAATGGATTTCTTTGCTTACACAGAAATCCAATGTATATATCTTTTGACAACAAAATTAATTTCAAAGCGGTGACACACGAATTCAGTTTAAAGTACCAACTTCTGAAAGAAGTCTTTTTCAAAGCAAAAACATTAGTACTTGTGTGATAGGAACTCGTTGAGTGAAAATAGTAGCCAAAAAATATTTATTTTTACATGAAAATTTTTATTCCTTCATTTAATGTAAGAAAAATGCTTTCCAAAAATATATACTTTCAAATATTTATTTCAAGTATTTAATGAAACATTGAGTGATAAAGAAAAACACTTTACAGTAACCTTAAGGCTGTCTACAGTGGCTTATTGCAAGCTTTTTACTTGACTTTTATTATTCATTTTTAGTTACATTGGTCAAGTATGATATAAAAGAGACTATGAGTTTACCAACACCCAGTGAAGAAGATGAAACGTGTGAATGTACAGAAGATTTGTGTGTTGAAACATCTTATCTCAATTACCCTCATTATAATATAGGTATATAGAATCTTTGTGATACTTCCTTCACCTTAAAAAATTTCTGCATATTTTCCTAACCAGCTTGAAGACAACATTTACAAACAAGTTCTTCATAAAAATCATTGTACAAAAGCAACTTGTTTTTCGTATTGTTTCATTTTCTATGGGCAATAAACCACTTTCAACAACTTTATTTTCTAGCTGTGCAGCGCCATTGTGACAACGATATATCTTCATTAACAGATGATAGTGATGGAACTTGTAATTGTCCTGAAAGCGTTGTTTATAGTGATTCACCCTCACTTTATTATCAGGGATTTTTCTGTACGAATTCCAGTGATAAATCATTTATCTATTTTAATCATTTATCTTCCCCTTACTTGCCATCTTTTGTTTCATTCTGATCATTTCCTACAAAACTAATAATAATAATATTTTTATTTTTTCAGTTTCAGATATGAAATTCAAAAAGGACGAGTTAGCTATAGTATGGCTGTCAACACATGTTCACGATAAATGGAGGCTGTTTTCCACTATGTTAGGCTTAGATATGAATGAAATAGAAGTTATAGACTTAAGTTATGACCACCTACACGATAAACTGTTTGATGTCATCAAGGCGAGTGTTCGTAAAGAAGGGATCTTAAACTACCAGAAGATCTTGTTTATTTTAAACTACTTGGGTCTCCCACAAGACTATTTTGCTCATCTTTGTGGAGCACAGAATGCCGTATGTGTTCGGCTAGAGTAAGTACTTTTCAGAATTCAGCATAGTTTGGTGGGTTTTTTTGTTTGTGTGTTTGTTTGTTTTGTTTTTTTTGGGCGGTAGGGAGGGGAGCAATTTTGTTTGAAAAAAGTTATTGTTATAACCAGTATGGACTTACTTGTGGGGGAATAGGGTAAAAAACTTGTATGTTTCTTACTATCATATTTTTTTATTTTGAAGATGACATAGAGAAATGGGAATGGAATTTACTTGTTTCTAATTTTGTTCAGTATTAAAAGCCTTCTTTGTTTCGTAGATCCTGTTCTAAAAAGATAAAAAAATAAAATAAAATAATTAGTTTGCAGATAATAGCTCTGGCTGCCCTTACTTTAAGAACTCTAGGACCTGGTCTGGCTTATTTCCACAAATAAGGTTCCAGTCTCTCGTGTAAAAATTGATGATGCCGTGTGTGAGTTCTGGGTTCCTGGTTTCCTTATAACCCTAAAATTGAATAATTATTCAGAAGCATAATATATTAGCATTAAAATTCCCCATTTCTGATACTAATGGTAAAAACTACATTACAAAGAAAAATATGACAGAAATAAACTATTTTATATTTATGGATGAAAAGATTAATTTTCGAATATTTCAGGACATTGGTTTGATCAATGACTACTGAGTCAAGGGACCCGAAACCTGGCCTATTTTGCTGATCAGTCACTATTTTAGTAGAGTGTGAATTTTTGTATTTGTTATGCAAAAGTTATTTTATTATGTACAGACTGTTTATGAGTATTTGGAAATGAATGTGTAAGGTGTAGGTAGACTGGTTTTAAATTTTATAATTTATTGAAATAAAAAAAAAAAGACATTATTTTAAATTGTGCTAGTTTATAATGTAAACCCGGTTACATTTTACTAAATCAGGATTTAGAATTTACGTCAAACTCAGTGGAGGAGAGTGCAATTACAAACTGAGAAGGAGAGCATTTTAGTAAATATGGAAACCAGGAAATATAGAGACAAAAAATATTTTAATAGTTCTACTGTGCATGGAATGAGAAGAAAACTTGTCCATCCATTCAATTCTGGAAGGCATCAGAACATTTTTGTTAAAAATTAACAACTGAGAACTTAGAAAAATTCAATACACCGGACTAAACTCATTGAAACTGATAAATACTCTGCCCGCCTGTCCTCCACCTGTGTTGCGACGCAATAGATACTCACGCACTAATTTTATAACACCCTCACTGGTATTGACGTTGTTTTTTGTGCTTGTATTTTCACGAGAATTTTTTTTTTTTTTTTTTTTTTTTTTTGGTATCACCAAATTTAAGATAACCATAAATGTTCTTATGTTTTTATTTGTCATGCTAGCGCCCTCCTTTCAATGAAAGTTAATCAAAATACTTTCTAAATAGATGTATATATTTACCCTTTTCTTGTGGTGGTACCCAAACTCACAAGTTTTGTAATTCTGGGAAAATTGTTTTGATGCTGTTTGTAATTATAAAACATGTTAACATATTGAGAAGAAAAAATTTTTTAAAAATATTAATTTTTAGTATTCCTTCTTCATAATTATTCTGTTTATTTAATTTATTATAATTATTATAATTTTTATATATTATGTGATCAAGTGATCAAAATTAGTGCCCCAGAGTTATTCGTTTCTCAAATTATTCTTCGATAAAATAAGCATTTCAATAGAATTTATTTGGATTTATTTTTTCATCAACAGAATTATTATTATTATTATTATTATTATTATTATTATTGTATATATTTTATAAAGTATAAAGGAGATAAATTAATAAATGAAAAAAAAATCAACTAGGTTAGAAAATAACAACCTTGTATGTTAATAAAATGATCCATTTTCCTATTTAGTTGTCAACTTTACGGATTTTTGAAGTGAAAAAGCAAAAATAGATTTCCATGGCGTCACAATTCACAGGGCGTAGCTAGAGGTCAGTCAAAATTTGTGGGGGAGAGTTAAGTCATTTATAGTAGAAAAGGAAAACGTGCAAGTAACCTATAGACACTTAAGACTGAAAAGAAATAACATTATGTTGGACTCCTCCTTTTTTTTGACTGACCTTGAATACGCTATGCAATTTTAGAATGAAAAATTTTTATTCGAATTTTGAAAGAAAAAAAATGATACTGCTTGAGAACTCGAAGCTCATCAAAAAATGCAATTATCGGGATACCGTAGTGAATCAGTATACTAAGAATTCCTTCCAGGAGTTCTGTCGCCGAAATCCGATCTTAGATCTTTCTTCTAATAGTAAGGCCGAGGAGTTCTGTCGCCGAAATCCGATCTTAGATCTTTCTTCTAATAGTAAGGCCGAGGAGTTCTGTCGCCGAAATCCGATCCTAGATCCGATTCTTCTAATAGTAAGGCAGGTTAAACTAGTACAATATCAATGTAAATTTTTATCAAATGGTTTCCTGATGGCAAGCAAAAATTGTGAGTTTTTTGAAGTAACGTAATATTCACAGATTTCCTGCTTTGTCAAACTAATCCTACCAGCCTCGATATAAACCTCGATCAGATAAAGATGAAAGTGCCTGTCGTCGCTGATCGCAGATAGCCTTTTAAACTTTTCAAGTCCGCTTTTTACATAGGCCCCGCAGCACAGTAAGTTTAGAAAAATACAGTATTTATCGGGTTAACGATTTTAACTTCGGACACTATATGTTGACAATGACCTGCTCAGAGTTGTAATTTTTTGAGGTCGTTGTTGCCATATTGTCGACAGCTCGTGATATTTAATGTCTTTCAATATCGAGTCAACTTCCTTTATTTTGACGTACAGCATCATTGTTTGGACGATTTGCTTGATAGACCGTTCCTGAAATATGTCACAACAGCATTCGCCTCGTTTTCAAGTTGGATGACGAGCACATTCCCTAGTTGTTTAACAATGGTCTTGGATGATTGTTTATGACTATGGTTAAGCATCGTTACTTCTTCATCCAACCTTTGATTGCTTGCAACTGTTGGGCCATGTCCCTTACATCAGAACTTTGTCGGGGTAATAATTGTGTTCCAAGTAACATATTTTTTTAGAGCTATTGAAATTTCATAATAAATCTATATTCAACTGAATCCATTTCTTTCGTAAGTGGAAAAGTGAATATCAGATTTACTCCTAATTAACTGATCTTTAAAATTTAGTAATGCTTGGACGTTAAAAGATTTGAATTTGAATGGACGTTAAAGAGTTGAATGAATGAGTTGAATGGTGAATTTAGAGAATAAGATGTTATTTTAAGGGTAACACCCTAAAAAATATAAAATGGAGGCAATTGTATTTTTTTATTCCATTGGTATGACCTAAGATTGCGACAAATACTTCGTTTCCAGGACTTCTTGCCTTTGTGAACGCAAAAAGCCCTGGGAACGAGGTTGGTGACAAATGATGATAGGCACAGTATACGTTTTGAGCATATTTTAAAAAAATCGATTTTTTTTAATTATTCTTCTATGAAAGCCCCATACATTTCCAAGTTATTTAAAGGGATCCTACCATCTAAAATTTGTTATTTATTCATATAGCAGGAAAAAACAAGATTGCTATGCAACACTACAAAAATATTCGCAGAATACAGCTTCGCTCCTTCCCTCCAAAATTTAGTTAAAGCGTCCAGTCCAGACGTATGGGAGAAGTACAAGAAAGGTTAGATAACAAAAAAGTGTAACGAAATTCAAATCTATTTCCACAAAGAAAACAACATTTATTCGAATTTCATAAGAATCTACTTTCGGTCATTTCCCAAAAGCAAAATCAAAACAAACATTCGTCTTTACAACCCAAGTTGAAAGATTCAACCCAAATTAGCAATGTAAACTCTTTAAAGTTCATCGATTCGTTCGAAGAGATTACGAAGATTATGATTCAGACATCCTGGAATATTTATTCACACTAAAGCCGAACTCTTCGGTATGATAGACCAGCTTGGTGGTGCTAAGTTGCAAACCGCGCAGGACTAAGGGCCACTCTGAAGTTTGTTTTGATGAGGAGGAAGCGAATTCTCGGAAAGACAGTACAATATTACAAAATAATGTTGGCTGATTATGGACCCTAGTGTTTATTTTATACCTTATAAGATATGGGGATGTTTTATGTATGGTCTGAGAAAGTATTTTACAGAATATTGTTTTAGATGGTAGGATCCCTCCTCTATTAAACCTCCTCATAACTATTCTTGGGTACATGGTGAATTGCCCCCGTCATATTACCCCCGGAGAATTGCCCCCATCAAAGTTCCCCCCTAAAATTACCCACCCACCCCTTATAATTATGAGGGTCTAAAAATAGCGTTAATAGTCATTAATGGATCCGTTAATCTGCGTCAAGAGATACGGAATACTTTCAATGGCGTTGCCGATAATTTGCTCGATTATTTTGAGGATAAATACAAATTGGTCGCTATAGGTCGCCCGTTTTTTTCATAGATATCTGGAACATGTATCATAGAACCGAGCAAGAGCTTCCTAGAACCAACAATAATATAGAGGGCTGGCATCGGAACTTCCAAGCACGTATCCAATCCTGTCATCCAGTATTTTGGAAATTTCTTACCAGCCTGAAGAGAGAAGCTCTTGTAAGGGCATCAATTTTGCAACACCAAGATGACCTCCTCCTCAGAGAATGTGTTACGTGGATTGCAATGCTGAAATTCTAAGAATTGTTGACGACTATTCAAACAGGCAACTCCTTCGCACCTCAGAAGTATCGCTCGCAATTTGTCATTTGAACATCTGTTTGTGTAGAACTAGTTTGTCTACTTTTGTTATGTTATGTCTTTCATCTTGCCTCAGTCTTTTCCTTCTCGTATGACGCCATTGTCATTATTTTCGATAAGAAAGATAAATTGGGTTGGGTTGGTTGAAACACCTACTGTTGGAGGCAATCTTCCGGGGGGAGGGGGGGGGGCAATTTGAGATGGGGGCAATTCTCTGAGGGGCGATCTTCCAGAAGGGAGTACGATATGGGGGGATCTTTCGGTGAGCAATTCTTGTTTGTTACTTTGGCGAAAAAATGTTATTTTTGGAAAAGATCACAACTCAAGTATGCACCGTTTTAGACTTTAATACTATCTACGCAAAATAATACTTTCTTTTCTTAAAATAATACTTTCCAGTAAGACTTTCTGTGTGTCTGAGTAGTCTTACTCCGATCTACCTCGATTATCCAAACATGCTATTAGACCGCGTTGCTGGGAGAAGATGGAAATGGTAACTCGAAAATGTCTTCTCCTTCAGCAAGAAGTAAAGATCTTGTAAAATCATTGACAAATCTCCAAAAGGAAGTTGCTGGTGCCTCAACTTCACATCTTCCGGTAACTACTGATGAAGCAGATGAAGGTGAAGAAGACATGAAATTAAAACAACTTTACAGTGTAATAAAGTGCTTTTATTTTTTGAATAGACATGCTGTTTCCTCAAGAACTTCCTCACATTCCAAGATGTATCCTCCAATATAATGGCGTCGTTAGAAAACTTACTACCAATCCATTTATCCAAAGTATTCGGTCATTCTTCCAGAAATTCAGACAGATTGCCCAATAATTGAGTCACCATATATTTCTTTTGGCGTTGAATCACGCATAACTAAAGTACAATTGAATGGTCGAGGCAATTTTCACATGTGATAGTACTTGTCATGTGATTTAGATTAGTCTTAGATATAATAGAGAAAGTCTTATGAAAGGAAGTACTATATTTTATGCAGAAAAAAGAACAGAAAAATGAACTTCTTGGTCAAGAAACGAAAAATGATTCCCAAATTCGGAATCAGTACCATTGAATTGTTCTACATGAAAATTTCGAAATTTGGTCCAAGTTTTGTCAAATTTGTGAAGTCGTAGCTATTCCCTACAAATATGCGATGAACAGGCAACGCTCAAATATAATTACGGCTTCTAATTCCAACAGCAAATTTAATGTTGGGAAACCTAAAAGTAGTGGAAGCCACCATGGCTATGGTTCTATTCCACAACCATGGTGGGGGAAGAAGAACATTTTCAATTTTCAACCTCCCTAAACGCACTTTACCAAGCTATATACTTATTTCACATTTAAACGATATGGGATAACGTTTTTTGTGACCAACTCAAATCTTTTTTAGTCGTATAAAAAGAGTAACATTGAATAAAAAACGTTTTCTTAGCGGTTTGCTAAACGGTTTTTGTCGTGGTTTTTATGAACTCGTTCGTAAGGTACATTTTTGAGATCCATAGCATCTCTAGCTCCTCTTTGAAAATATCTGATTTTAACAAATGGTTCAATCTTTTATCAAGTTTTTTGAACTTTTTTACTTTTGGTACAAACAAATGAATGAAAAACCTTAACACGTTGTCAGTTTCCTTTAAAAAAACTTTCAGAAGAAAATTTTTTTAACAGCCGAGCTTGTAAAATTGTTTCTTCTGAAAGTTTAGACGATAGGTAAATAAACATTTCCAAATGTGCTGAATATATTTTAAAACGCTCCTTCCATTTATTTTAAAACGCTCCTTCCATTAGGGATTCTCAGTGTACCGTTTTTTAGATAGATTGCTTCTTCCTTTTTCGATTTCCTAGTATAATATATCCGTAAACCTTTTTACACGAATCGCAAAATTAAATAAATCCTATATGGCAAACAAATTTGAGCGTGACTAAATTTGGACGTAGTGGATTAAATTTATTTGCTCAAAACATTTTGGGCATTGATTTTGTCCCGAACTTTGTCATGCCCAAAGTTTACGTATTTTTATTGCTTAAAAATACGCCCGCCCTTTTTCTTACGCCCGCCCTTTTTACGCTGACCTTGGCGTTATTTTTTAAACTTCTACCGTCAAACTCTCACAGGCAAACTACGATGGCCCCGAAGGCTCACTATTCTCTTCCATATCTTTTTATGGCAAAGTGTTCTCTTCCGCAATTTTTCTGTGGCAAAGTGTTCTCTTCCATGGTATTTATGTGGCAAAGAATTCTCTTCCATGACAATTTTATGCCAAAAAAATCGACTTCAAACTTCTACTTTACTGGTGGGCGAGAGAAATCGTTGTCTTGATAACTTCATCTGGTCTGTATATTTTTCACATGGGGTAGTTTTATGTTTTCCATGCTTAAGAGGGTGTTCAAGGTAAAATCATGCATCAAAAACGTTTCGGTGAGAACCTACATAAAAATGTTTGAAAGAACGAGCATAAGTTGTTTTATAAAGCTCTCAACCACCCAAACAAATTCAACTATGTTTATATGTTATGCTTATGCTTATCGTTTTGGTAAGTGAATATTAGAAGAAGAGCTTGTGAATAAAAAAAACATCCCTCACATTCTGCTACTACCACGTGTAAATTTACACTCCTATACTTGCCTAAAACATAACGATGGAGATACCGACGAGAGGTATTTTATTCCCCGAAAAGTTCAAATTCTGGGTTGAGCAAACGTGTCTATTTAACAAGATATAGAATAGACCTTTCCCAAATTATGTTCACAGTAGTATGGCCTAGTTACCATGTTCTGCCTCGTTTTGATGCAATTCATAATTGCAATTTATAATTTAATGACTTAGTAACAGACATATTCCAATTCCCGTTAGCGCGGTTAAAAGCAATATTTATATTGAAAACGAGGCGGAAGATAATGTGATAATAATGTAAACGCTTCTTCACGTCATCCGATTATCAAAACGCCGAAAGAAACCCTGAGAACGAGGTTGGCGTTCGATAAAATTCGTTTGTCACACGGGGAAGAAAAAGTGACGAAATAAAATGTTGACCAGAAGAAATGATAGAGTCAAAATTATGCCTCGAAAATGAAAATATTTTGAAAGAGAAGTGTTTGTCCAAAAAAATCGCGGAAGGAGAACAGTGAGCCTTCAAGCTTGGTTCCCACTGCGGCGATGATCGCTATCGCCCATACTTCATCGTCGACGATGAGTTTGGTGGGAATGCTGAAGTTCGTCGCCCAACTTTTTGAGTTGGGCGACGAACACAAAAAGGATGGGCGATGAATATCAAAAAGGTTTGATATTCATCGCCTTGGTTCGTCGTCCAACTCGTTGATCTTTTCATTATGTCGGAAAAGAAAAAAGACTTAACAAAGGACACACATGATGGATTGAAAATTTAAAGAGATTTGTTTATGTTTTGCCGAACCACGTGGAGTGCAAAATCTTTTTTCTTCAAAAATAAACTAGTGATCTACTTGATATAAAATGTAATGATAAATATACCTGTAAACCTTTTTGAGGTTGTAAAAACCTAAAGAAACGGTGTAGCAAGAAGAAGAAGAACGCATACAAAAATGCTACCAAATCAGGATCTGGTTCACAAGAAGCAGAAGTCGCAGAAAAGGAGCTTAAACGCTACGATTTTCTTAGCTGGTTAACACCTTTTTAAGGCTGAAACAAACTATATCAAACGTAAATCCCAGTATCGGTGCAGTAAATGACAATCCAGATGTTTCTAATGATGAACAAGATGATACCGAGTCAACATTCAATGACCTGGATTCCCCCGAACCCTTAATGTCACCGAGCATTTGTCCAAGAAACATAAACTTAAAAGCGAAGAAAATGATAACGAAATTGAAATGCTTAAAACTATTCACCAGAAGTTAATTGAGGATTAGAAAAGCTCTGATGATGACGATGGAGATGCTACTTTTGGCAAAATGGTCACCAAGGAATTGAAAGTTTTGCCACATCACTTGAAGTTTAGATTTAAGCATGATGTCAATAATTTTAATTTATAAATATCAATCACAGTTGTTCGCACAATCCCGGAATCCTGATGATTCACATGTTCAAAAAGTTTTTCAAGCTTCTGCTTCTGCATCGAACACAGGTCAGGCTGGTTGGTATAATAATTTGTCAATGTATATGAATAATAGTGAATAAAGTATACTTTTAATATATGATATATGCAGATGTTGTAAAAACTTGCTTCAGTCAAATGAAGTACTTGTATCTCGTTGAATCACGTCTATACTTCATGTCCGCCTAACATGATCCAACTGCCATTCTAAAGCCCCAACCCCATTTACCTATTCTAAAATAGCATTGCGCATTTCTACTGCATCTTCTCTTGGGCGACATCCACGCAAATTCCTCACTTCTACAATCCCTCCACTTTCTTCTGCGACAATTTTCCTCCATTCACCTTACCTAATTTCTCCACTCCCACTGTAATTATCAACAAAACCCGATGGACAATATGATGGATTATCAGTAAGCTTCAAATAATTGTGCAATCCAATACAAGCCAATGTGTACCTTTCTGCATTCTCCACCAAGGCCTTGATAGGCTTTGAGAAAATCCTCCAACGAGCCACCAGTATTCCAAAAGCATTTTCGATCACTCGACGCGCGCGAGATAATCGGTAGTTGAAGACTCGTTGTTCATCCAACTTGCCCGGAAAAGGTCTCATTAACCATGTTTTCAATGGGAATATTTCGTCTCCAACTAAGTAATATGGTAATGGGTCAAAGTCGCAACCTTTGCATGCTTCCGCTTCAGGAATTTTTATCGAGTTGGTTTCAAATCCCTCGTAAATTTTGCTTTTTAACAGAACCCCACTGTCGTTATTACTGCCATACTGACCAACATCTATCAACGTGAAACAATGGCGGGCATCACATATTGCTAAAAGTACCAAGCTAAAAAACCCTTTGTGGTATAGCGTGCCTGTGTTTTTGGGGCATTCAATTCGAATGTGTTTTCCATCGATAGCTCCAATGACATGGTTAAAGTTCCAAAGTTCTTCAAATTCTTCAGCGAGGATTTTCCATTCTTGACTTGACGATGGATGAGCCACGTATGTAGGAAACAAAATTTGTCTTAATGCGTCACAAGTTTCAGAAATTATCTTCGATACTGTAGCTTTACTCATTCGGAAAAGAAAGGTTAACGACATTTGAGATTCACCGGTAGCCAGAAAACGTAAGGTCAAAGCTAGTCGTTCAGCAGGAGAAATAGCTTCTCTGAAGTTGGTGTTCTTCTTTGTGATGAGTGGGGAAACAAGCCCAAGCAAATGATCACATCGTTCGGGAGACATTCTCAAAAATCTTAAAGTTGAAGAATATAGTTTTAATCCTTCAGTTTGTACTTCTTTTCATAATGTTTACATACATTATAGTAAAACACTTATCTGAAATGATTCTCTCTGTCAACCAAACTCCGCCAAAATTTGTTTGTAAGCACCTTTGTTTTCCCTATGCTTGAAAATTTCCCCGTACCCAAAATCGTCGTCTTTTTTGTTTTTGTTTTCTTTTAATTCTTTTTCTTAAAACCATAAAAAATAATCGAAGCAATTTTCTTCTTGTCCAATTTTCTGCTAGCAGCCATGTTTGCTTTAATTTCAGAACAATTTTCTCATTCTGTCAAAAAGTTTAAAAGCGATGAAAAAATAAACCACCAGTGGGAACACATCGGCGATAAGTGTTAGGCGATGAGCTTTTGGCGACGAATCATATGAGCGAAGAGCGAAGAGACTCATCGCCGCAGTGGGAACCAAGCTTCAGGGGCATACACAAAAATTACAGAGAGAACCCTTACCACGAAAGATTTACGGAAGAGAACACTTACCACGAAAGATTTACGGAAGAGAACACTTACCACGAAAGATTTACGGAAGAGCCTTTTAACGCCATTAAGTAGACTGGACTGTGTTGTACGGAAAATTCTCACTCGGAGGATCATATCTAATACAATGGAACACGCACATTTTTTAACAAGAGATCTTTCGATTGTTATTTCGGAAGATTTCTTTATCAAGATATCTGTAAGTGTATATGCTGGCCTTAATGCGTATCCATAGTTAAGTCTTTTGTTCGTCTCAGTAGAACCACAAGTCATAAATTATAACCATGGTATATAACAAAATAGTTTATTCTCAACACATCATGCCATTGCTTTTAAATCTATTGTTTTCATAATTCAATGAAATGGACATAGGACAGTTATATCATTTCTATAGGTTTTTCTGCTTTTTTTAAATATCTCGTTTTGAATTTCTGGTATGTGTACAGGTAATTTTTCTCTTTCTGTGCTCTCCTTCGTTTTTGGTTGTTCTTCCTTTCATTCTTTCAAATAAAGAAGGTACAAAGTAGCAAGCATCACACCAGCCTGTTTTCACTATCCTTAATGAAATTATCCATTATGTGAAGCTTATACGCCAAAGATATAGCAAAATATAGCAAAATCGTGTCATTAACCACATCAGTGTGTGTGCGGGGGGTTACTGATAAGTTATATTATATATGGTTATTTTTCTCTTTAGAAACTATGTACAAAATATATCTTTGAAACTTTAAAAAAAAATTCAATAAATAAAATTTTAATTAATAACAAACTGGCGAAATCAACACCAGTCCTTCTCTACTAGCAATACAAAAAAAGCTGGTAACTTTTTAACTTGGCCCTAACGACATGAATCACGTGATTGTTGTGCTTGTTTGTTTTTACGGTCAGCCATAATATTATCGCATCTCTCGCCTCAAATTGATTTTGGGAACTGCACCATAAATCTTAAGATCACACGATTCGTGTCGTAGCCCCTTTAAAAAGATACTATATAAAAACAAAATGAAAAAAAACAACAACAAACAAATCAATAAACTAAATAAATATATACAAAATATTTACAAAGAATAAACAGATTATTTACAAAAGTAAACACTGGTTTTTATTCTTCCCTACGAAACTTAATATGACGGAATAAATATACATTGAGAATTTTCTGACATAAACGGCGGCATAGGCATATACACGACATGACGGGTTGGATAATCATAGTCCGACATGATCGACATTTGAGGCGTCGAAAGAGGAAGCGAAGGTCGTACAGGCGTATAAACATTGTTGTGATTGGAATCGGGCTGTGTCGATTGATGGAGCAGTGGTGGCGTCATCGGTGGTGACGGTGCAGGTGACGAGTCACAAGACGACGAACTGTAATAACTATTTCTCGAAAATTTATATGTATACTTTGGTTTCTTGTGGTTTTCCGTCGCTGTTCCAAAAGAGTTGACAGGTGTCGCATTGACGATTCGAACTGGCACATAAGGTGGTAACATATCAACACTCTGAAAAGGATAAGAGACAATATTACAATAGAAGAGTGCCTAAATTGTTTAATTTGACACCTTAAATAAATTAGGATTTCTCACCTCTTTTTTCACAGCTGGGCCGACATTAATTTTTTTTCCCATCAAATATATTGTTCCATGGTTTAAAACTCTTTTCGCTTCTTCAGGTGTTGAAAACGAAACAAAACCAAAACGTTTTGATCTTTTTTGATTATCTAAAACGACTTTGGTTTCAATTACTTTACCGAAAGAACTGAAAAATTTCCCCAGGTGGTCAGCGGTTGCCTGAAAGAAAAATTGACGTAAGAGATTTAAAGATTGCGCAATTAAGATACTCACACGTGCCATAGGTGTTTGAGTGCGAAATAAATACTTCAACACATTAAGGCCGGTGTTTTCACTAAGTTTTCCACACGAAGCGACTTTTTTCGTGATGAAATATTCGCTGATTTTTATTTCTTTCTTCCAATACTTCTTTTATTTTAACAGACAAATATTTATTATTAAATATATATTTGAAACCAGTTAAAACCATTAAAGAAAACTCACCTTTGGTGGTAAACACCCGACAAATAGACGATTCGGGAAGTGAGTGCCGTATATAACTGAAGAATGATCTCCCTGAAGAGAAAACAAGGCGAAATATTAATGTAAATAATCACAACAAAAAATAAATAGTTTGTAATTAAAATATACAATATTGTCGATAACACTTAAGATATTGTCGATAACACTTAAGAATACAAACATGGTGCCTTATAAATTTGAAATGGCGAACTGCAACATATATTTACCTGTTCCATCGTTCTGACAAACTTAAAACACGACTAAAAATATTGTTTTCGTTTTTTGAACGTTTTACTTCTTCGTCTGCGATACAACTGAATGATTAAGCAAGCCGAAAATATCTTTATAGCTACTTCTAAAGTTTATTGTTATATTATATCTATTGTGTAAGAAACAATTTTTGAATATGCGTTAACTTTAAAATATGTTAACCCCCGGTTCGAATTCATATTCTTTGCGTAATAAGAAGAATAGACAAAAAAAAAAAAAAAAGAAAGTAGAAATCGGTTTTTATTAAACCATTCTGTAGAGAGTCTCGTGAGAGAACCTCTGTGCAAACAATGCGTTATTTGCTTAGTATACAAAAAAATAGCTGGGAAACAAAAACGGAACAACACCAAGAAAGATATAAATGTTAAAAACAAAAACAAAAACGATTTAACAAAGAAATATAAACCGAGGAAATAAATCAGGGAAAATATCTATTAGAAGTGACGAAAATTTTCCCCGATTTAATTTTCCCCGAATATACTTAATTTTTTATTAAATTTACTGCGGGCTCAATCTCCCCCCGACTTTTCCCCGATAAGGTAACAAATGAAATATTACTTAATTATACCATTTTACCATTTTTCATATCTTTTCACAGATTTAACATTCGTTTCAATTGCAAATATAAAAGAATTAATATAACAAGGATTTGAAAAAAACATAAAATATTATTAATATTATTAATATATATTTCAATATATATTTAACATGTATTTCCGTTGCGATTTTCCATCTAGAACTTAGTCAATTTTAGCGAAGGAGAGTTAATTCATTCAGAGTAGAAAGCTAAAAAACTGACGTTGTACTAGACACAAAGAGATGTTTATTAGTTATCGATAAATTACCTTACAGCAGAATTCGCGCATGTCTCTACGCAAGTTTTTTTATATATATATACCTTATAGAGGATAAAAGAAAGTCCGGTTTATATTTAGTCGGGGAAAAATTTGGTCCCTTTCCCAAAATTAGTCACTTTACCCTGACCAATTTCAGCCGTCGCTACATGTAATTACGCGAACTGGATCATTCATTCGTATATGGCATACGTTATGTTCGGCTTTCTAAAAAATAGCACTACGGCATCCCCCTTATGGCTTCGTAATTAAAATTTGTTGGAATTGTTATTCCTTTTAAGACATGGATGTAAGAAGAAAACAGCCAAGCTACGGTATCAAGTCATAAGTTCGAAAATTATTTTCAGCCAAAAATATTTTTTGCGGAAAAATCGGGGAAAAATCTTTGTCGGGGAAAAATATCTGTCGGGAAAATAAAGTCGGGTATAAAAAAGGCCGGGGAAAAATTAAGTCACTTGCAAAAAATTTCGTCCTTAAAACTCGACTATTTTATTTTTTATTCCCGATAAGGTAAAAAAACCTAGCGAATGGTTTAGTAACAAAAGTTTCTTAATTTTATGTAATCATTTTAGTACTAAAAGTTTCTTAACGAAACTAAAACCAAAATTGCGTACTGCCGAATTTTTCTTCAATAACAATCTGCTCAGTGTGAATTAAGCTTTAACCTTCCGTGCCACTCGCAGCAGACAAGCGCTTTCCTTAAAAATGAAGGGGGCGCGACTAACTTTAAATACAATGAGACATGAAATCCAAAATGTTTATTCAACTGTGCTGCTAATTATTACATAATAAACAATTTATTTATGTTGTTGTGAATAGATTTTGAATAAATAAACAAACTCACAATTAAAGACATAAACCGATCTAGAGTAATTAATAAACTATTGTGATGTAATTAGTCAATATTTTACTTTCGATTAAATATTTAGCAATTTTTTCTATTGTTCATTGTTCATTGTTGACCGTCATGTTCATATTTTTGTCTTTCCAGCAAAATACCCAATCACATTATCCTCGGCATAATTGAATCAGTTTTAAGCCCATTCATGGTAAAAAATAAGGTCGTTGAAAGACGGCGAAGAACAACCTTTCTAGTTTGAACAGCTGAGTCATCTTGCGAACACGTCGTATTGGAATTGAATTGTTTACGAGATCATAATAGAATTTTGGAGTGCGTTTGTCTTATAACAAGATCTTAAAACTTTTTTGCTGAAAGTCTATTATTTTCGTTTGAAAGAATGAGACATGCATGCAACAATGTTCTTTCTCGTTAACCCAGACAGAAATAACCGTAACCTAGTGATGATCACAAGATCATTAAGACAAATCTATAGTTTTGTTACGTTTCTCTATTATACACAAAACAAATTGGAAAGGTAAAAAAAAAAAAATGTCATTTTCTGTACCACGTTCACAAGGTCATACAAGCATGTCGCATCGAGGTTTATCAATAATTCAGGAATAACAAATACTATTTAAATACTATTTAAATATAAGAAATTCTGGCGGAAAGGAACTACCACCATAAGGTGGTCTAGATACAGCACTAGCCAAATCTCTCTGATATTTATTTTCTATTTTTCTTTCTGCTACAACAACCTGCGCCTTTGTTTTCAATTCTACTCAATAATCGCAATCCAGTTATACTTATCTCCATTTCCCTCAACTCAGCAGTTTCCTATAACACCGTTTATTTCGTCGTGTAGATTGTTTTTTAAACTAGTTTTTATACAACCACATCTACTATACACAACTGTTCGCTATTTCGATGAAAGAGCCAATCAATATTGTGGAATCGAAATATAAGGCCATTATTAATAAACATGAAAAAGTCTGTGTTTATTAAACGTTATAGATGACGTTGTATGTGGCGCCGCCATTATGAATTTGGTTAATTACAAATAGGAAGACAAAAGACAAGAAAATTGGTACAGCTGCCCTCTGGACAAATAACCTGTAAACTCTTTTGATCGCGTGATTTAATGTACAAGAAATAGCGTTAGTTAATTCGAGGCCAAAATCTCGTTTATCAAGTCGTCGAGTCGTTTTAGATGTTAACTCGTTTTTTTCAATTAAAGTCGTTTTAGAAGAATATCTCTTTAATTTAGAGGGTCACGGTTACCCATTTTCCTTTATCCATAATGATACCTTCTTTTACGCCAGCCATTTTTTACGCCAACTCACGAAACTTAAAGGCATACCGAAATACTCAGGGTATCACTTATTGGTTCGGTTTGCCTTTAACGCCATTCAGAACGCAATAAAAAGGCCCGATGAGGAATTTGAGGAAAAACATCTGCATCACGTGATTTAAAATTTGAATCCTGCAACTTAATTTCGCGAAATTATGGTCTGTTGTATGTACAAAAAAATACAGACTGGTGATGATCATGAAATGTGTCAGATATTCAACTTTTCGGGGAAAAATTAAGTCACTTTTTCTGATTTGCACCCAAACTGACGATTCATTAAAAATAATTTTTTGACATTACTGTTATAAATACTAATCTGAACAACTACCAACTATACTAAATCATCTATCAAAACAACCATGGTGGTAGTTTGTACTTATGATCAGAGAATAAAAATTTTCTTGTACAGTGCTGACATCATGATGAATTAGCGTAAAATATAATTAGCGAGTAAAATTGTCGTATTTGCCGGTGCGCGTGAATTTGGTAAACAACAATGAAAAAAAAATAGCAACTGCACAGAGTCAATAAATTATTTAATTTCTCCAATTTATAAATACAGTATAACTTTAAAAACAACAACACACGGCTATGAACCAATTAAAAGATCAGGGTTTGATCACTTTTCAATCACGGTCAAAACTCTATAAATAAAGTTTGAAAGAACGAGACATCTCTCCCAGGTTAACCTTCTTTAACCAAACAAAATTAAGAGACTTCCATACTTAGGAACGAGTGCTTTAAAAAACGTTGGCTGTGAAAAAAAAAACAAAAAAACTTATACTCTTCCACCTGAAAATCTGAATATTTCCCCCTGGGAGAAACTACGACATTTCTCTTCCATTTCATAGACTTACCTCAAATTCATGTTTTATGTCGTGTTGTCAGCACGGAACTCATTTTCATGCGTTACATTGTTTCACGGAAATTTTTCAGTTATATATTTGCTGGACTGCAAATTACTGCGGGACAACGTTAAGTAATCATCAACACAGAAACGAGGCTTGTACTGATACATACATGAACTCGGGATTAGTCACACATATAACTTATGAAAACCGTTCATGATAATTTCTTTAGCTTGCTTATTCAAATAATTTTGAATATGCATCAAATAATAAACTTCAGATGAAAAAGACAAACGAGTTTCATCGGTTTCAACTAACTTAATGGGTATAGATGTCATCATACCTTTAAGACTCCATATTGGCGACAGACGTTTTACTTTTAACCTTCGCAGACGAAAACAAAACAAAATAAAAAACCAAAACAAAACAAAAAACGTCTATCCTCAAAGCGTGATATTAGTTTCGATTGTACCATTTGTATCGAAATGCTTAATTAAAAAAAAGTTTGCCAATAGATAATGGGCGGTTTTCTACGATGAGACCCACTCCATTGATATGTCGTACATATAGGCATACCTTATTGGCCCAAACTTTACGCCGGTCTGTATTGGCGTTATTTTTGGAAAGTCCACGGTCAAACTCTCACAGACAAACATCTAACGCCGGCCCTTTTAACGCCAAGTCATGAAAATTAACGCCATTGATGTGCTGGCGTAAAAAGGGCCAATAAGGTAATAAATGATCTTTTAGAGGGCGTAACAATTTCATACCATCCAACTTCTCGGTGAAATTTCTTATTGAACTCTTATAAAGAGAACATTAGAGACTAAATGCTCACTGACCCAAACAAATTTAACAAGGTTTACAGCATGAAGTTTTGATGGTCTCAATTTGTTTGATAAACCACTCAGTGCGTTTGCGTATTTAAACAATACTTTCAAATACGCGGACAAGATATTACTTTTTCAGTGATTGTTTTCGACCAATCAAAATGCAGAAATAGATTCTATCGTATACAACAAAGGTAAAATTGATAGGAAAAAAAATAAATATTCGATCTTATATACAGTGAAATCTCGATATAGCTAACGAACCCTGAAGGAAAGTATCAGTCTGTTATATCGAGAGATTTTCAGAGAATATTTTAAGGGAAGGGAAGAGAACCGGGTTCGTAATAAACGAGATTTCACTGTATCAACAGCTAGTGCACAACATATAGAGCGTACTATCTACTGTAACTGCACTGTATAAACTGTATATAAATTGCTAGGGAATTAAGGGTAGTTCCAGCTGCTCGATATCGTGGACCGATAGCGGAGTTGGAAGAGCGATGGCAAGGAGGACCGAAGCTACACTCTATACGTTGTATACTAGCTGATGATGTATATGTTCTGTGAACAACTTCATTCCGTTGAACCTCCTGTGGATCTATTAAATCTTATACATATATATATATACAGAGAGAAATTCAATATCAACACTTTTTCCTTCGTTTGAAAATGTAAGAACGTTACTGTTAAAACAACCCAGGGTACTTGCCTGATTCACACTAATGAAGCCGACGCAGAATCTGATGCAGACCAAGCACTGTGTGAACACGTGTGAACCAAGCGAAGCATGAAGCGCATGCGTTGAAGAAAGAATATCAAAACACACGCTGCTTCATAAATTCATTTCCTTAATGATTTCTCTAGTGTGAACTTGAGAAAAAGTGTGCAAGTTGTTCTTTCATGGAAGCAAATAAAAAAACTATATTGCACATTTTAAAATGGCAACACTCTAAGATGAAAAACTTTCCGAAGCTGTTAGAAGGTATCCTGGTTTGTATGACAAGATTAATATTTTTTTTAAGATAAAAATAAAAAAGTTTGGCTTGGGATGATATTGGTGAACCTTGCTGAAACAAGTCTTGGAAAAATGTTGATTTTTATATGGAAATTGCTTTTAGTTTTTTCAAAATATAACATTGCGTTTGCTTTTAGAAATCTGTTTTTAAAGGAAAGCAGGCGAAATCCCTTTTCGCAACCTTTGGAACCATCTTAAATCACAATTCACCTGCGTAAGTGTGACGGCTTGCTTCATGTCTCGCATGCTCCTGCGTCTGCTTCATAAATGTAAACCAGGCTTTACCTGTTTTAGTCCCCCCCGTCAATATTTTTTTTACACACAACTTCTTTTTTCTAATACCGTCTGTAAAAGAAAATGTCTGTCTATTAATGTATTTTTGGAATGAATAAAAAAGCACGACACATGTCTGTGTCGTCTGTGTGTGACCGGTGGACTACCAGGAAATTGCCAAAACGAACAACAAACTTTATTTGGGTAAGACAAATCATTCATAAAACATCAAACCAATAAAAAGAACGAACTACAGTGACGTGTAACCACTGCTATCAGAAAATACCAGGTATTGTGGGGAAGACAGAAAGAACATGTATCGTTCTCATCACGTGACAAATATTACTGCTTTTGATTGGCTCCAAGTGAAACAAGGTTACTAATAGATGTTGAGGAGTCTTCTCTTCGCATTCCCATTCCAAGTGATTTCTTAATACAGGCAACGATAAGATCACAACCTTCACGGGCTTCACTACTGAACACTTGGAAATTTAAAAAACCATGTGGTAATTGATTGAGTACATACAGTTCTGCAGAATTATCCAACTTTCGAAGTTTTTTAATGAATTCTACCGAATCGTCAAATAACGGGTCCAGTGCGCATGCCTGAAACGAAAAAGACAAATCAGAGAGTGAAGTTAAGCTGTTGTCTTTAACTACCAATCAAATAGAAGAGGTATGTAAATAAAACCAATGAATGGATGAATGAGGAATGAACTCCTATCAATCCTTAGTACTACGAAGGAAGACACACTCTAGATTTGTCAGGATGCCATCACCATTAGTTTGCAGTGAAAACTTTGTTATTTCTGTCTGGGTTAACGAGAACATTGTTCTTTCAAACGAAAGTATGAGACTTTCAACCAAAAAGTTTAATGATCGCATCTTGTTAGATAAACACTCTCTTAGAAGAATGGCTTACCACAATGAAATACGGAGGTAACTTCTTCAGCAATTCATCGTCTGCTAAGTAAGGCGACATTAAAGGATCCGTCGCCCCTTCAAAGACTTTCACCAGTATTGGGTGGTTTTCATCGTTCTCATCAAGAGGTTGTTTCTCCCCCTCCTCACTAGTGGTCACAATCGTACAACTTTCAGTGTCTCTATCATACACCACTCGGGGACTACCTGGAGGACTCTGCGATTGCGAAACATTTTTTTGGTCGGGTCGTTTAGATAAATTCGGCGACATGTTAGATACACCCGCGTCTATATGCAAAGACTTGGGTCTTTTAGAAGTGTTTTTGAAGTAATCGTTGGCTCCACTTGAATCAACGTCATAATTCGAATTGCAACGTCTTAAATTTCGATCCAGTTCAAAATACAAGCTACCATAACTTTTCGAACGACTTCGAGTTAAATTATACGTTTCGTTGTTTCTATGGTGATGTGATGACTTATAATGGGTATGCAACTTTCTGTCCAACCATTTCTTACTAAGATTTCGCTGACATAAACAACTTTCTGACCGATGTAAACACTCCTTACATATACGAAAAATGTTTTTATTTTGCGGAGCCGGTAGTGATTCATCAACGGTTTCGCATTTTACGTCACTTTTACTATCGCTGACGGTACTGACTTCATCATTTATACTGCTAATAACGTCACCAACAGCGTCATTTAATCCTACGTTGTCGTCAGATGACGGAGTTTTAACGGCTACTTTCGGTTGTTTATAAAAGAAACTCGTCACACCTGTCGTTAGGTTTTGTACGTTCGATGTTATTTGTGAGGCAAATGTATTTAGTAAAGACGTAGAGTGCGAATCTTCTCCCCTTTCATGGTTGCCCATAATTGATTTGTCTCTATTAGCGGAAAAGGAGATACATTCTTCTACATCATTGGTGGAAATGTTACCATCCTCAACAAGTAAACTTTCATCAGTATCTGAGCAGGGAAACTCACTGTAAAAACTCTCTTGGTCTTCCTCAACAACCTGGTGTTTGATCAACAAACGCTTTTTAATTGAGTTCAAATTCGATTCTGAAAAAGAATGCGTGTGGTCCAGCTGAAATCTGTTGTACGAATCCCAGTTTTCGTAACCCAAGTCTAATTCGTAAGGATTATACGAAGTACCCACATCGCTGAAAGAACTAAATTTCCTTCTCTTCTCCCCAGTCTTAACTGTAGTACCATCGTAAGCTTGTATGCAGGATTTTAAAACACAAAAGGGCAAGAGCGGATCCATCAAGCATAAAATACGAGATGGCGTTGGAAGGAACTGCAGACGTAATGGAGGGTACGCAACCACCACACTATCAGCTGGACGGATATTAGATTGGATACATTTCAACGAAACTCCAGTAACTAAGTTGGCACCTGAAAGTGAAAGTTAACATATCACCAAGAAAGACTCGGTACTAAATGTCTGAATTGTGTAAGCGAAACACTTTATTTAAGTATAAATTTTTGCGAGCATAAAATACCTTATCAGGGAAAAGCAAAAAAAGTCAGGAAAAAAAACAGAGTTAGTCGCATTTCCCCGATAAGTGATATAAAGTGACCAAATCCTGCATTTTGCGACATACCTGCTGAGTCTCCAGAAAAGCAGATTTTCTCTGCAGTCGTTCCAAGTTTATGAAGATTATTCAAAGCCCATATATATGCGAAGTAAACCTCATTAAGAGCCTGTGGATAAGGTGCATCAGGCGCGAGAGAATAGTCGATTGAAAGAATAGGTATTTTTAACTCTTTCGCCCAATATCTCAGGTACATCTATAAGGAGGTAAACGAAACATTTAAATTAGGGAATTGCGATCGTTTTTGGGCTGTTGTTTTTATTTGGAGTAAAAGTTTTTGAAGTTTAACGAAAGAATTTCTTAGTTTATATTATATTATGTTTTTAACTATAACTCGTTATCAAGGACATAACTAGCTTTCATGCTTGTAACCATTAATAACACCCACCTCGTGTGATTTAGAAGATTGCGCAACGAAACCTCCTCCATGACAGTGCAACATCAAATATCGAGACTTTGGACTGGGTCTTGGTCCCAGTGGTGAAATGGTTTTTGATGTTTCTGTATTCGAATCAAACATCTACAGTAAAAACGAGAGAAATTTAAAATGCGATTGTTATAGATAGATCATGAGTTTGACACACTTTCATACGAGATGCGAGCAGCGTAATCAATTTCATAGCGCAAAAATGATCATCAATTCAAACCTTTGTGTTATGCTTTAAACTCTCTTTTTTACTTAAAAGGGAACGGCAACTTCGGGATAGATGGAAACGAACCAACTTTGCAGGTTATTAGCTAGGCTCTGAGAGGTGACGTGTAAGGTTATTTTCCTAATTGTTTGCATCATACTTCATTTCACAAAACTTGCCACTACGACACAGAGAATGATTTATCCAAGAAAATATCACAGAAAAACTCTTATAGATGAGTTACTTAGAGGTTCCTAGGTATTTAAAGTAGAAAAATGCATTTTCGAAGTTTACAGGTGTCTAAGGTTAGATTTAGGCTCTATGTTAGGTCCCACAAATTATACACTGACACTTCAGTTTCCCCAAAAGTTTGACTAACCCCCTACTTTGGAATATGAAGCCGTATTTACTGAATTTGGTTACTCGTTTACAGGTTTGCAGCAGCGATACAGCGATACAGAAGGAGTATAACAACACATACTTGGCCTTCTCTGTAAACATAAGATAACAGGCGAGCTTTAATCCCTCTTTGTTCAGAATGCAGATAAGGAAATTTAACATCTAAACACTTTCCATCAACAGTCTGGATTTGTAGCGAGTTCGTAGGTATGGTAAATTCCAAGTTGACAGCCATTGCTGGACACATGAGCAATGGAGCATGCTAGATAAAAAAACATGTCCAAGGTACAAAAATGCTTATGCAAAGAAACAATTTTACATCAATTTATTTCGAGACATCAAAACTTATTACGGTGGTGTCAGGCAAATTAATAAGAAGCACATATAAATAGAACAAACATCTTGAAGTTGTGGTTGTGTACTTTCTTGATGAGCCTTTGGTGGTTAGATTTCACAATCAGCTTTAGGTGCAAAAAATATTCCTCCACGTTAAGGATTAGCCTGAGGCAGGTTTTAAGAACTAGATCCACTTCCCATCTATGCATTTACATCATAAACATCAGATTTTGGTGTTTTTTCTTTTGAACATTTTTTCCTTTGTTGCAAAATATATTTTTCAAGGTGTTTTTAAAGAAAAATGGGGGATTCTGTTTAAAGGATAAAAACAGGCAGTGAATCAGACCAGTACAATTTTTAAACTCATTCCATAGTAAGATTCTGATGACTTTTTTTATCAAGGTAAAACAATGTTGGTGACCCTGGATTGTTACCTGTATTCCATGTTCTTCCGTTAATGACCAAAAAGCTTTGCAAAATTCAATGTCAGCATTTTGTGTTAGTTCAGTAATCTTTTTGGCTCTTAGTTCAGGATCAATCACATATTTTCCACTGTGAAGCATAGAGGAGAGAGCTCGAGCAAATGAACGATTGTGTCTGATGTAACCATCACCGTAAGCTGCCATGGCAACAGCAACTACTTGCAGTGACTGCCTAATTGATTCTGCATACTAAAAAACAGACAATCAACAAAATTAAATTGAGAGAATATTGTTTATTTTTTGTGGAATTCTATCTACCAAAATATCAGAAATATACCTCATTAGGGAAAAGTTACTAAATGTTATGTATGTTCGGTAAGATGAATAAACGAGATGTCAGAGGAGTGTAACAATTGTAGTCTTATAAGAGTAATATCTTGAAATAAAACTTATATTGCTGAAGTGACTTAATTTTCCCGACTCTTTTTCCCCAATAAAAAGGGTAAAAAATTATAAAAATTATGTAGGGTTAAAACAATCTTTTTCATCAGTTTGTCACAATCATGGTATTTCTTTATAGATTAGAAATAAATCACAAAAATAGATGTTACTCTGTTAGATATTACTCCATCAGTGAAATAAAATCCCAGAAAAAATACATAACAGAATTGTTCCATAAAACAAAATCCTAGCAAATTGAGCAGGTAGCAATGACCAACACCATTTCCCCAAAGATTCATAGGAAAGTATCTGAACATTGAAGCATTGCACATACCTGAAAACCAAAACTGCGTCCATAAAAACACTCCCGATTGATTTTTTCGAAATCAGATAATACATCTTCCACAATTTTCTCCTCAGGAAAAAGATTACCTACAACACTATAGTCCAACAACACAATTGTCAAATTTGTAATAGTCAATAAGCGCATCAGTACTTGTGTGTATGACTCCAGTTCCATGTACAAATGGTAAGACCGGAAGAAAAGCTTCTCTCGACTTGCTTGAATTTTTTTGGAAAGTTCCAACACTCTCGTTAAACATGATTCAACAATGTTTATTATGCTTCGGTACCCGTTGCCTATAAATATAATTTGAACTGTTAAGAAAAGAATAATGCATTGTGTGCACAGCTGAAAAGTCATTCTATTCCATATTACCAAAAATATGTCACTGGTTTAATTGTTAAATAAAAATACAACAACGTTTATGAACCTTTACACGTAGGACTGACGTCAAACTTTGAACAACAATTTGCCACAACTTCCAATGAGATCTGTAATGGATCGAGCACATTTAATATGGATTGAAATGATTGGGTGTAATCAGCATGGATATTTTTCTGTTTTCTCAGAAAGTAATTACAGTTTTCGGAAGCATTTTCACCAAGTTCTTGAAAAATGGAAGCCAAATACTGGTAATCATTAGCCCCTGTTGGCTCTAAAGAAAAACATCTTTTGTTTTAGGAAATTTGTTATAAATTGTACAGTTTTAGTTTCTGCCAAGTGCTATTCTAACTATACAACTAAAATGCAAAGTAATAACTTTATGAGTCATTATTATGGTGGTGAAAACTAAATAAATAAAAACATTTAAGTCTAAAGATTTAGATCACATCTAGCTTGAATAGGAAAATTTCTTCTTGAGAGAATGGTTTACAATACAGATAAATGTCAGAGTCTAGACTAGACTCAATGCATGTGTCACATGCATCTTTCCATAAAGAATAATACATAGGTTTTCAAATATGTATAAGGACAGGAAACTGATTTCTCTCAGCATTATAAAGTTTCACGCAGTATAAGAACACCAGTGTTGGAGTTTTTATTGTCTTTTCACCATGAAAATAGTTCTATGACAAATGTGTCAGATTTAATGTCATGCTTCAATGAACTGATCATAAAACATTTGTGGTGTTTCTGGATTTTTGCCTTTCTTATACTGGGTGAAACCTTACCAGGAAGAAAAAGCCTAACATGCGATGCTCACATGCCTCTAATTCAAAAATGTATTTCAAGGTGTGCGATCATTGCACATCATTACCATTTCTGGTGTGAAATGATGTTCAAAAATGTATTACTTAAATACCTGTTGAACTGTTTATTAAAAGATTATTTTCTTTTTTGCATTTATTTCCCAACTTGTTGGTGCGATAGTGTTTATGACAATTTTTCGTGGCAAAGGTATTCCCCAAGGTATGCGGAGAGAAGAAAAAAATCCAAAAGTAGATGATAGAACAAAAAATTAATCTTGTGCAAAATTGTCACTCATTTCTTTTATAGAGAATAATGTCCTGTCTCGAGGTTGTTGATAAAAAACAGGTGGTGTACTTTAAAATGAAATTCAAGAAAAAACAGGTGTATATATTTATATAAGATTTTTTTTCGTAAGTTAGAGTGATTCTTTTCGCTGATACTTTATTATAATTAATAACTTTATCATTATCATTGGCTAAATTATTCTTTAAATTATATTGTTATAGGAGTGCAAAAAAACGATTTCGGAGATATTCTAGCCATTATGGATTTTGATGTTTTTGATAACCTAAGTAGGGCATATTTTATCAATTTTTCCTAGGAAAAATAGGATCCTATACTGTCAGCCAAAGCCGGATTCCAACTTTCCCTAACTCTGGCGAACCGTAATCACAATTAAATCTATAATGGCTGCATTATCTCTAAAATTGTGTATTGCCAAAAGAGTTTGCACACAATTATGGTCTGGCTTTCATTCCACACCAAGGAAGTGTCAATGTCCTGTTGTTTCACAAAATTATACACTTTGGTTCGCACGTGATGCCAAAGAATGCGAGAACTGACACAGAAGAACACTTAGTGTCAAAAGAGAAGGTTCATTTTGTTTTATGCCTGAGACACCAAAGAACATTTTTGAGGTTGGCCTAAGATTGTGAATATAATAGCTTTAGATAAAAAGGAAGGAAAAAGTTTGTTCTGTCTGCTATTATTAGCAAGTTTTTAGATTTTTCATCTAAAGGTACATTTGAAAAATACTGTCATTATACCTGTTGCAGATTTATCCACCATACTATGCGTAGAAGCAATCCAGCAGTAGCCTGGCGAAGGAACGAACGGGATACGTCGCATAAAACATCTCCCGAGAGTAAGCAACCGCATCTCCGGATGCCATCTTTGATTGTGTTCATTGATGGCAAAAGATATTTTGAGGGGACAGGGGAACTCCCCCCCTGGGTAGATAGAAGTTCGTGTTGCTTAAATTTAGCGGTTGAATGTTATTCAAAGAAATTAGCGTGGATTAAATTTCGCGGTTCAAACAAGTTTTTAAACTGAACATTTTTTTATCTTTTTTATTTCGATAATATGGATGATACCAGAATACGGTCATGCTCTATATTATTTTGACTTTATTGGTTTTGTGTGGAAATGTTGAAAATGTAGATATAAAGAGAAAGGATACCCTAAAAGAATTACTACGAACAAAAGGATTGAGTATACTACACCGGAACATTCGTGGACTGCTGACAAACTTATGTGGTGTACAGGAACTACTATCTTCGAATCCAAATACTGATATACTGACATTATCAGAGACTCATATAACACAGTCCGAAAACATTGATAATCTATATGATATTTCTGGTTTTAACTTTGAGAAAAGAAATATCGGTACTTGTTTACTCCTCCACAGAGACTTTTTGAAGATTTTGCCCACTATAGGATGTTAGATGTCATTTTCAGTTCTGTGATTGATCAGTTTGTATGAGAGCTGGATCATTATTGATATTCAAGGATTTGTGCTCGCCTATCCATAAGAGTGTGTTTATCTAACAAGATGCTGTCATAAAACTTTTCGGTTGAAAGTCTCTTATTTTCGTTTGAACGAACGAGGCATTACGCGTCAATGTCCTTGTTAACCCAGACAGAAAGATTTTGTGTTTAGTTTTGACCGCAAATTGTTGTTGGCCGCATTTTGTTAGACCAACCTAATGATAAGATGTGATCTTCTGCTGTGAAGCTGAGGAAACTTGAGAATGTCGGGAGAATGGAAATCTTAATGTCGTTTTCCATTAGGTGAAACTCTGCGTGGACGATTCCGCCTAATGAAAAATGGCCTTAAGACCGCAACGACTTGGTGTATCACTGTTTTAAATAACAACCCGACATCTCTAAGAAAGCTAACCCTCAGCAATACCGACGACGACGGCGACGGTCTTTTTCATGGATAATGATACACGAAGTATTTACCTTTTTTTCTAAATAAGAGAGAAATTCAACGTGTAAATTTTGTTAACCGTAAGAAACTGTTTTCTAACTTTTGTATTTTATGTAGATGTTTGTGTATTTGTAAACATTGTTTTGTTTTTGTTTGCATGTTTATATAATTGGTTTCAGGCATGAAAGAAATCATTTCAATGTTACGAGTGTTGTTTTAAAAATCCTAGTGTGAAACCACACATTTATCCTTATTCCAGAGCAGTACCGCGCGAAAAATCAAGGAGTTGTTTGTTCTCCCAAAATTCCTGGAGAGGCGCAACAGTTTACCCCCTCGCAGCTTTCGATAGCTCGATTTCAGAATAACTCCAACATAAATTCAGGATTTAATTTATAAACTGACTTGAACACCTCAGTCTCAAGAGCTTCTAGATTCTGAGTGTATAGACTTTACTCCATATGCTTGAAGGAATAATTCACTAAAGGGGTGTGAAAATCCTGATGTTCTGCTATCAAGGACCGCAATACATCAATAGTAATGCATCAATCGTCAAATGTCATTCTAGACTTTATTGTGATTTATAAAAAGTAGTTGTATACGACAAACAAATCTGGTAGGGCCTCAACGTGCCCTATGAAATCAGAAAGATGTTTTGTTATTTAAAATTAGGCTATTATCTATAGAATTGTAATACGTTACGGTCATCAACAACTTAATTAGTACGGAAACATCAATTGGTACAGAACGTCAGTATGCAAACAAAGGGGTCGGTATGATCGAGTGCTTCTCTGGTGATATGGCATTCATATTTTTTTATGACGTCGTGTTTTATTTTGTTTACCACTACTCGCAGTTCCAAATGTTTTGATTTTTTCATTTTTGATAAACATTTTGATAGAATCGAGATAAGCAGGGTGAACCGTCAACAAATTCAAGTTGTGCTAACAATTTTCGCACATCAAATTTTTCATTCAATTATAAAAGGGACATTTAACGATTCAAACAACATTACAACACTTGCTTTTTATCGTACTACCTCTTATAAAGCAACTTACTTCTTACGAGAACTCCACATGATCACCAGACCTATGCAACATCAACATGGTCTATAATAATGGCGATTGTAAGTTTTCCTACAGCTGATACTAAACGATTTTTTTTAACAGTTTGCACAATCGTTTAGGCGTTTAATCGAAATTGGTGGATGTTTTATTATAGCGAAGTAGACCAAAATTAGAGAAAGTGTGAAACAAGAATTTGGGCATAATATTGAGAAAACGATGCTCGCCATTTTTGTGTTCCATAGCTAATTTTGCTCAATTAAAGTGACGCAGACATTTTCCGGGACATGCGCAGTAGATTTGTTCAATCGGTTCAATTAGTCGAACAGTGTAAACACAGGAATAACACCCTGCAATATAAGTTTCCATAGTGATAGCCTATTCGAAATATCGTCTTTATTATATTACATTTACATGAATTCATAATGATAGCTATTTCCCATACTGAAAAAGAATTTAAGAGACATTTTCATCAAAAATCATCACAGACAAACATTTAACGCCATGCCAGAAAAATTTACGCCATTGAGGGCGGCGTATAAAGGACCGAAAAGGTGATAAAGAAACGAAGACTTTCGAATTCATAAGAATTAGAGAAAATTCCTGAAAAAATTATCAAATTAAAAAAGAAACATGCCATTAAGGTATCACTTCCAGACGTACTAACTAACTTCGTGGGGCGAACCTTGTAAAAATTTGTTGCGTCAGTAAGGATCAGGTTATGCGTCGTTGTTTCAAACACTTTTATAACAGCTTTCCAGAGAGAAATTAATTACGTCTAGAAATGATACAACGGCCTGGAAATATTTAAAATAATTATAAAAAGCATTATCCTTTGTATTTGGAAATGAACAATAAACTGATTCATTTAAATACAATTTTATATTAAGTCTTTCTCAACCATCAGTTTCTGGAATCCTGGAGGTGGCGGGAATACAAATTTGTCGAAATTAACATCTATAATGCACCCATCATCGACTAGAATGAAACAAATGTTATCCCACACTTTTATTAAGGGCTTGATTGCCGACATTCAAGTTACAGAATCATGGAAAGAAAATCATCTGACATTTCCTTAAGAAACAACTGAGACATGATTGACTGGTATATCAGAAGTGCTTAGACTGAATTACACTCGTATAGTAGGATTGACTTACAAATTTTCCTTATTGCAAATTAACAGTTAAAAATCTTATAAAAAATATTTAGTAAAAGTCATAACGTGACTCTTACCTCACTAACCCAGACAAAATTTATAAAGTTTTCACCATAAACTTTTAGGTGAGGATAAATTGTCAGTTGAACTATTTGATAAGTTTTGAGTAAACACGACAAGAATTTTACCCAGGCAACTCTGGTTTAATATTAAAAACATATGCAATTAAATCAACATACCACAGACGATGGGATAAACTGAACCTCGAATACCAGTTAATGGACAATGAAGGTTTTTGCCATTGTGAAAGAAATTTAGTTCCACATGATCAAAACTGCACCCCTAAAAATGGAAATAGGAAATAGGAACACCTTGGTCAGTCTTATTCAAGAAGTTAACCTAAAAGTCTGTCTGAGACGAAAGAAACATCTGTTAAATCATGCAATTAATAAATACATAAGCATTACCACATATTCCCCTTCATTGACATGTAATTGAATATTATCTACAGCAACGTCATCATGAGCTAAGGTTCCATCTGAACGAAGTACCCAGCTATAGTTATCTTTACCTAATGGTACCATGTTTAAATTTGTATTTTTGGAAGCCAGGCCAACTGCCCATACACCTGAAATAACATATTATACATTATATAACAGACAAACAAAGAAAATGTCTTTTAACATTAAGACTTCTTGCTCCTTAATGAACAATATCTACCTTCTTGGTTCTATCAACCATTTTAATAACTAAAACTTTGTTCACATTTGGTATTACTCAAATTATAAATCAATATGTAATTTCAGAGATCCTGCAGCCGTAATGGTTTGATTACGAATATGATTTTATATCAGTGGGGAAAATTGAATCCTGAGTGGATAAAAAAGTTTATTTTATTTTTCATAAAAAAAATCGCAACAAATTGCAGTAGATCATCCTAACGGTCCAGAATAATAACAAATAGGAGAATAAAAAGGTTCAACATTCAAAATATCTTCACACAACATGCACTTTCTTCTCTTATGTAAACAAAGTAAAAAGCACATATACAGTAGAAATCAACCCCACTGACGTAATCAAAAACATAAAAAATAATGGCTACAGGATCTCCAAAATTATATATTATAAATGAATCTCATGTTTGCATAAAATTTCATAACATTTTTGCTGAAGACCCCTTGGTAAAATTCTTCTGCTTTACTAATGGCAAAAAGTTGTGTGAAATGAATATAAAGTTTACGCTGGCAGGAAAGCATTCAGAACAAATTGGCCTTGATGATAGAATTCTTTAACACAGAACATCAGATCTTTAATAAAGAATCATTGTGACATCAAAACAGTATACATGGTGTAATTGAATTCATATATGAATTTACCTGATGATTGAATGCATATTTCGAAGTAGCATTTATCTTGAGCAATTTCAACATTAGCTAATGCAGAACCAGTGCCACAAATTCTTCTGCCATTCTTTACAATGACACATTCATTTCCTAGAAAAAAATTTCCAAGAATATTTTTTATAAAGTGTCTGAATGGCTGGCAAACCTTTTTCATTTTTCTTTAGAATCAAAATAAATGAATAAAAACAAAATCAGGTTGGGTTAGCGTCCTCTGACCGACTTGTTTTAAAATCAATAAGTTAAGTTATTGAGTCGGCAGAGTATACAAAAAATTAAAAAATGTATACATAAATATATAATTCACAGAATGTAGTCTATACTGGGACAATCATATTTCGTCTGCCAAAAATAGAAAGATGCCATGTGAATGAGATTGCTGAGTTTGCACACAATTAGTCTAGCTTTCATTCCACATAGAGTTCTGGGGAACGACAATTATATATATTTCTAACTGTTCAAAGGGCAAAAATTATACACCTTATTTTGCACACATTGCCGATGAGGACTGCATGAACTGACAGAAGAAAACTGGTCAAGTTTAATTTTGTTATGCCTGACTGACCGAACAACTCACCTTTAATGACCAAAAGGTCATTAACCCAACATATATTTAGGGTTGGACTTATTTATGGCTAAGAAAACAAAAGAAACTACCAAACACAGCGTATTTTTTAGGAAATGTTATATCATTTATGTTTTCATTTAATGAAATTTAAAAGTTATATTTAAGACAAGTAACTAAGAGTAAAATGGAGGCAAAATTGGAGGCAAGTTTTCTTCTTTCATCAAATCTTTTTAAAATTTTGTAATTTTTAAAATCAAGCAAGGCACATCATCGAAACACTTGAAATCCTCCATCAACATCATTCACGTTACAGAATACTATTTTCTAGTCTGGGAAAACAGTAAATTTCAACCATAAATATTAGGAAATATAAAGATATTACCCATCGAGGAAGTATCTAACACTACCGTCACTTCTTCATTCTTCTGCTCAGCGTCTGAATTTGGTGTTGGTCCAGGGATAAAACCTCTGTAGCTACGAAAGCAAGAACCAATAATGCTCAACCCACAATAGTTTACATACTTCGTGATAGACATGTTCAAAAAGTACTGTCATTTTAACTAAAATACTGAACTATCCTGTTAATCATCTTGCTCTTATGTCTTAGTCTGTTGTAAAAATATTCTTCAGTCATCATTCATTCAAAATTCATTCTCGATCACCCACTGATTTATGTTAGAAACAATTTATAAATGCTTGAATGATCGAAGCGGTTTCGAGACAAATTGTTCTGAAGGTAAATGATGCGCACGCGGAGCGAGGACAGAACCCAACCCAGGGTCCTGAATTTGGATATCAATAACAACCCCGCTGACGTATCAATAGAGAATTTCAGCAACCGTGAAGCATCAATACACCTTTCCCGAATTTCTTTTAAACACCGTGTTTTTGTCTAGTAAGTACCGTTTTAGATATCAGAATTGTCTCAAATCATTCCATTGGGAGTTTCAGTAATAGAAATAATTACTAAGTAATAAAGTTTTAAAACATTATTGAAACAATAAATTTCATAAACACGAGGTTGGATGTACTAACAAGGTCAAAAGATGAAAGGTGTATATAGTTGCGCAGCCATGATGAGTCAAAGTCAAAGTTTTAAAATAATAGAATAACGATGACAGAGATATCGTTGTTCAAAGATTTGCTGGCGTCATGGTGTGACGTAATTCTCCAAACTTTAGACACGTGCCCTAGTGTCCAAATAGGACCCCGAATTACGTCAGTTATATTTTGCCATTAGTGTTATCGAGATATTTGGCCCTAAACGCAGTGGTTTCATTTTGTTGCAATTATATTGGAGGACTGCCTATGACGTCATAAGGCTCGATTAGTATTAGTATGTCAAAAACACATAAATTACATCGACAAATATATAACAGCGTCTCACTTAAGCGTCTCACTTTTTCAAACAAAAACAGGCCATCTAAAAAAATGCCTTTGGTATTTATAAATTTCTGTGACGTAATATATATATTTGATCTGGCCAAATGAACTGGGAGAGCTATTTTTACATCAGCGGATAAAACAGATATTCGATTTGCTAACATCGGATGTCGGATTTATTCTGTCTCGTTGCGCGCCGTCAGATATTTCTTGTCTCGACGGAATAAAACTCGATATCCATGTTGTTTTCTCGATTATCTGCTTATAAACAACTGCCGACAGTATTTCAAGGATGCACTTATTCGTTCTTCTTCAAAGATATGGAAATCTGTAACTAAATCAAGATTTGGAGGAAAGAAGGGCGTTGTAGAATAGAGAAACGTCTTTACGCCAACAGCAAACAGACCTTATTTGGTTAAAGTGACAGATCCACAAGGATCCCTTTCAACGTTTGCATGCATTCCAAAACGGCTCTGGAACCTAACTAAATAGTGACTGTTAATTAATACAGCCAAAACCCCTCTATATAATAATTCCAAAGCTCCCTAATTCGAACTAATATCGAACTAGTTTTCCTTCATTTCACCTACGATTTTTATGTAAATGAAACTTCCGTAATTCGAAAACACTAATTCGAACCATTTTTCGTCCCTTCGATTTTCGAGTCTGCAGTCACAACCACACCCCGTTGCTTTATTTTTAAAGCTAAATCAAATTTTAAAAAGCGTGGTTTAAAGGCGGTGCAAAAGGTTAATGGGGAGGGAAAAAATTTTTTTTTAGACATTGTTGTTGACACAAAACATTTTTTTATTTGCACATCTTGATTATTTAGAAAAAATGAGATGCATAAATTAATAAACCGTATAATAAATTTAATCAGTTAAAAGAATTCGTACTAGAAAGTTTTTGTACAAAAATTATTCTCCACTTTCTTTAAATAACGATTAAACCAAAATCTTTATGACCTTAATTTTTCATTTTTCTTTTTCAATCTTAACGTACGGGATATATTCTGAGAAAAAAAATTTAAAAAATTGGCAAGTCAGTTGAATAATACTTTGAAAAGTTTTTCACTAAAATTAGTTTTTGTGAAAATTAGTGTTCTATTAATTTCATGCATTTGTTTGATATTTAGTTTATACAAGTTAAAATTTGCTTCGTGCGTTCGTATTTACTTCCTACTGTCGGAAACAAAAGATATTAAATCATCTAGGCTGTGGAAATGTTCGGAGGGTTCAACTCGAAATAGCTAGGACCGCCTGTTCCGAGTTTACCTTATGTGTCACGTGCTTAGATAATTGATTGTTATTTTTTTTCAATTATTTTCGTAACGTTGATAGTATGTGAATTTCGTTTTGCGTTCCTGTAGTAGCTGGATATAAGTTATTTTGAAAAGAAATCTTTCTGATCTACTTTTTGAGTGACAGTTCAATTCGAGATGGCCGCTATCACGAGTTCAACTCGGGACGAAAACCTAACTCGGAAAATTCACAATTTTTTGGAAGTTTTGCGAAAATTTGACTTGCGAAATTGTTCTAAAATTTCCATTTATGAAAGTTTGTATCGCGAAATTCTTACAATTTGTTGATTCACAAAAGTTTATCCAGTCCATTTTATGCAAAAAAAAGTTAATGTAATCTTTTTAGGAGATTAGTAGAGGATTCCCTTGTTAATTAACTGATTTCTGATGAGTCGAATTAAAAATACTACAATGTTACATGTTTGATCAGTTACAGAAGAGAGGTATTAAGTTGGTAGCTATTCTAGCTATTGTAAGTTTTGCGATCTTTGTAGTGATATGAAAGGTAGACTAGTAGTGATATGAAAGGTAGACTAGGGAATTAAGTGTAAGTGATGTGCACAAGGAAAGTTTGAAAAAATAGTCCAAGAATCTGTAGTGGTAAATTGAGAAGGATATAGCCATTACGTATTATTTAAAAGTTTTGTTACCTTCAAAGTTGGTGATAGTATCGGAGCTTAGGATGGTGAAGAAGATAGTATTGGAGCTGAGGATAAAAAGTGGTTGGAATAAGTTTAGTGGGTCGTTGCCTTTGTTAGCTAATTATAAGTTGTTCTTTTCAGCGTTCACAATGGTCGAAATGACGTATAGAAATGACGATCGACTCCTGGCCATATTTGTAAAGGCAGTGTCTTGTGAAGACGTCATAAAGACGTAAATAAGGTAAACTTTATTTTACCAGGATATTCTCATTATATGTATTCTTATAATAGATAAAGGGTGAAAGTAGCTAGTTCCAGTGTTGTAGCGTGGATGTCGGATGTTTTTCAGTTTTATTTCGTGAATTACCGTATCATGCATAACAATGATGGGAAGGATGAAGACACCAACCTGATGACAAGTGCATTTAATGTTGATGTTACAATAGCAACCAAAACTACCATAAACAATTCTCCACATGACAATATCACAGCTCCATAACGATCAGTATTCCATCCCCAAACCATCAGTACATGATCAAAATGTAATGAACAGCAGAAAAACAAGCACGAAATGGAATATGAAACTTCAAACATCCAACAACTGATAGCGCAAATGATAGTGTTCTTTCTCGTTCCTAAAATTCCTAAAAAGTTTTTCCTGGCAGAAACAAAAGTGTCTATTTATAGCGAGAAGCAATATCAAAGGTGAGTAAACCATGCAACATTCATTACAGCACCAATTATATAAGTATCTGATAACTCCATTTGAAAAATCAAGGATGGACCTGCATAACTGATCATAAGAATCAAACAAATACAATCTGCAAGTCCCAGTTCAACTTTAACTTTGACTTGTTGACTTGTTGTTGTTCCCGAAAGCGGTAAGGAGCGGCCCAATCGTCCGTTCGTCCAATCGTGGATAAGGTCAGTTACTGCCATCCTTGAGATACTGCTTCGATCTCTTCTTTCAATTCTAACTCGAATAATTTCTGCATTACCCCTTCTGTTTCTCTCAAAGGAATTGATTAATCCATCAAGATACTGATCAGTGACAAAAACACTTCCTTTCCTTTCACGACCCTTTAAATTATATGCTCAGAAACCATGAGATTTATAGAGAGATTTAATTGTGAAATTGGAAGCTTTGTTTGATAATATTTTCAAAAACATTTGTTTTTGAAAGAAAAAAATCTCGCTTCATTTTAGAGATCTTAAAAATTTCCTTAAGGAATTCGGTTTATTTATACCAAATGTTTCGGTTAGTTTGAGTTGCTTTTCGATCGGTCCTTGGTGTAAAAAGCAACGATCCGTTTCTGTATGCTTTTTTGGACTTTGGAACAAACGATTAACACTAGACATACCGTAAAATACCCACCCGATTATAGGCCCACCCACTTATAGACCAACCCGCTTATAGGCAAAATCCATCCCAGCTATAAGCCCACCTGGATATAGGTCCATGGAGTATGGTCATTCGAAAATGGGTTGGAACAGCCGGGACCGAAATGTCAAAGAAAGAAGACATAATAGTTGGAAGTTTAAGGAAGTGTGGGATTACTTTTCCACTAGATGGGAGTGAAAATGGCGATCTGATCATTGAGGGGGGCTGGTCGACTATGAGCTGTCTTCTGCAGAGGAATCCTTCGAGCTCCAACTAAGCCAAGTCGTCACAAAGAATTAGAAGAAGAAGACAATGACACATTGTAAAATTTCTTAATCTATAATTAATTTGAAAGATATTTTGATACGGCGAAATAACCTTTTTTTTATTCTGGGACGCAAAATCCATACGGGTTATAAGGCCACCCGATTATAGGCTGTAGACTGGAAGAAATTCAGTCAAAAATAACTGACAGGGTAACTGCTAGAACAATCGAAGCGAGTCAAGAACTGAGAGCTTCAAGTTGGTTAATATCTTTACCAATAAAGAAATATGGCTTTTCGTTGGACAAACGGTCATTCTGGGATAGCCTCTACATAAGATACAACATCGCACTGAAACGTCTGCCAACAACTTGTGTATGTGGAGCTTCATTCCGACTGGAGCATACTCCATCTTGCCCAAAAGGTGGCTTGATTTCTATCCGCCACAACGAAGTCATAGATTTTACTGCCGAACTATTAAAAGAATGTTGTAAAGATGTATCAACTGAACCAGTACTGCAAGAACTGACCGGAGAAATTTTTCCACTCTCAACAATCCAAACGAATGAAGCAAGAGTAGATGTTGCTGCAAGAGGATTCTGGGTCAAAGTAGCGTAGTTCGACGTCAAGGTTTATAACCTGACATCTACAGTCTATATGGGCCAGTTTCTGACTGCTGGTCATCGCACAAACGAACAAGCGAAGAAAAGAAGCTACAACAAACGCATTAATCACGTTGATCAAGGGACACTGACCTCCCTTGTATTCACTTGTTTTAGTGGAATGTCTAGAGAGTGTAGGACCTTTTATAACAGACTGGCTGAAATGATTGCCGAGAAACGAAACGAAAAAATTGATCTCATAAAAAACTGGTTACGATGTCGAATAAACTTCAGCTTGCTCAGAAGTCAAGTGATTTGCTAGAGAGGATCGAGATCTTCAAAAAAACGTATTTGCAGCTGTGAATGATGATATAAACCTTATAACATCGGAAGGCCGAATTAACCAAAACCATTGAAGACAATAAAAATAAACAAAAGGTTTTTTAGACTACGTAATACTTGTTGCTTGTTGCTTATTAACAATTTGGTATTTTTGAATTGTTATCGCTGAAATAGATGATGAATATAAAATTAAAAAAAAATTAAAAAAAAAAATTAAAGGCTCACCATAAAAGGCTTTTCACCGAATATCGAAATATATATCGAAAAGGCAAGGCAATATATTCGGGATTTTAAGGGATTTTAATAATCAGCGCGTTCTTCATCACTTTTTCCTGCTGCACATGGAAATTTTTATATAAACAATCTTTCCCGAGTCGAATAAAAATATTCGATTTCCATTTTTTAACACGGGGGCCTTCTTTAAGTCTATCGGAAGATCTAAAAATGGCAAAATATAGATATTTGTGTACTGATGAATCTTTGATTATGTTTTAAGTTAATCTCTATATTCTTATTTTGATAAGAAATTTAAACGAATTATTGTTAGAACTCCATCTAATCTAATTACCTTACCTTACCCCCTGACTAGAGAAGTTTTATAGCGAACTTTTTCTAGACACTTTCAAAATGTATAAACTTGAAACAAAATATGGCGAAAAAAATACGACATTTTTTCGCTTCTACGTTTGGTTATATCTTGTTCCTTAACTAATATTTAGGAGGCCAGTAAAGATTTTTTGAAAGTTTAGGTAGTATATATGATGTTTTCACAAAAATTGTAATGTCCACACGATTAGCATAGTTTTCAATTTTTTTGGTCGTTCACCTACCTGACTATTACGGTGATAATTATTAAGACGAACCTCTATTCAAACTTTTTTTCACGCACGTGAATGACAATGAGCTTTTATTACTGGTGAGAAAACATGCTTATGAATTTGCCACTTTAGTGGTGCGTGTTGCACAGCGCCAAAAGAAATATGGTGACTCGATGATTGTGCAATCTGGAAGAATGACCGAATACTTTGGATAAATGGATTGGTAGTAAGTTTTCTAACGACGCCATTATATTGGAGGATACATCTTGGAATGTGAGGAAGTTCTTGAGGAAACAGCATGTCTATTCAAAAAATAAAAGCACTTTATTACACCGTAAAGTTGTTTTAATTTCATGCCTACTTCATCTGCTTTATCAGTAGTTACTGGAGGATGTGAGGGTGAGGCACCAGCAACTTCCTTTTGGAGATTTGTCAAAGATCTTTACATCTTGTTATTGTAGAAGACATTTTCGAGTTACCATTTCTATCTAATAGCATGTTTGGATAATCGAGGTAGACCGGAGTCAGACTACTCAGACCCAAACACAAAAAGTCCTATTGGAAAAGTATTATTTTATGTTGAATAATGTTAAATAGCATTTTTTACAACTTTAAAAAAAAATCGTTTATAGTTGTCTTCAACTTCGAATGCGTCATTATCGCCATCATCATCGCCATTGCTGGCATCTTCCGTATCTAACAAATCTGCTATAATTTCGGCGTCTGACAGAGGTGGCTGTACAGCTGCAACTTCAGCGTCAATGTCGGTGAAGGAAGATGCATCTATGGTGTCTGAAACAAGACTGAACGAAGATTCTCAATCTCTTCTTCTAATTCCTTGAAAGGATTATCATCTTCAGTAATAGCAGCGTTCCGCCTTTCACCTGATATTTTAGACTTCCGGAAACAATTCACAAATGTCTTTGTCGGCACTGCATCCCAAGCTGAAATTAACATTTGCATTCCTTGTAGCAATAAAATTTTGGAAGCGATTTATTCCTCTCAACACATTGGATAATCTTACGAACACCGCGTTTACGGTAAATCGAATGCAATTGCCTTCTCTTGAATCATGGCTGCAGATAACGGGACATTTTGACTTTGCATGCTTTTAAACCAATTTAAAACAGCCTTGCCTACCAATTCAAAGTTACCTGTTCTCAACTTTTGTCGTTTAACTTTGATTCCCTTTTCTAGTGAATCTAAAAGTTTTTCTTTGTTCTTGACCCAAGTTGAAAAAGTGTTTTTTGGTACATTATATTTTGTAGCTAATACAGATTATTACTCATCCCTTTTTCCAGATCTTTTAGGGCTTGACATTTTTCACGCAAACTTTTGTGGTTATACAGTATAACCCCGTTAAGTCGGACTCTCAGGGGACCGAAATAATCGGTCTGACTTATCGGGAGTCCGACTTATCCGAACTTCGTCTTAAGTCAGACTCTACTTATTTAGTCCGAAGGGGGACAAGGTTTTAGTCCGACTTAAAGAAAAGTCTGACTTAAACCGTGTCCCACTTAACGGGGTTATACTGTATTTGCGTTTTCCAGCGACTAACATTTTTATACGTGAACAGCAAACGAGAAGGAGACAAATGAATCAAAAACGTTCGATTTAATCCTCAAATATGTTAAAAATCGAACGTTTTAAAATTCGAACACACATTCACATGTACATGTATAATATCACACTGCCATGGACTTTTCGATAGAAGAACAACTGCCAATTATCTTACTCAAGAAATACAAACCGAGTTCGCATGTAAAAGGTTATCATGCTTATATGATAATATGGAAACCGAAGAACGGAGAATTTCTCAAAACTCGATTGGAACCAGAAAATGAATTCGACAAATATGCAGTTGCAGTCACACAGAGTAGTGTCGTGGTTGGACATTTAGCAAAAGGAAAAACTGGTGCTTTCGCAAAAACAATTAGCGAAAATATTAGAAAATATTAGAACGAAAAATTAGAATTAGCGAAATGTTGGAATTATCGGAGTTCGAATTAAGCGGTCTACTGTACAGTGTTTAAAGAGAAATTCGGGGAAGGTCTAAACAATCTGAAAAAGTTTTTTCTGGATTCGTCCAAAAGCGTAAATAAATATCAATTATTCTGAAAATGTAATGTAAACAGTTGAAAACGCTAAAACGAGAAAAATTAGAACAAATACGGAAAAGTAGTCTAGTGTGAACAGATGGATTTATCCGGAATAGATATATTTTCAGATTTGTAGGAGTCTGTAAAAATGATATGAATTTGGGAAAACACTCTAGTGTAAACCAAGTATAACATAACGAGAATACGATATTATTTAAGTTCTTTGTTTTCGTTTGCTTTTATCTATGGTTTCTATGGTTTCTATGGTTTTATATTTCACATAACACTTCGTATACTGGCATGAAAAAACATTTGGAAATTTGTAAAATTTGGAATGAAAACGATTAAATGGGAAATTGCATTTAGTTTGTAAAAAGCACGAGAAACGTTCGTAGAACATTTCATATTCAATATGAACCAGATACCAAGCTAGATAAAGCAGTCGAAATAAATATTAGAGGGGCTACAAAAAGTAACTATTAAAAGATATTTAGAATAATCATAAAAAACAAAAATCAGAAAAGTAGAGAAATCGATTAACGTGATAATAGATGAAAATCAACGGTTTACGAGAGATGAGTGGTTTAAGAAGATGAGAATAATACGAATGGACCAGGAAAAGGAAATGGAAAGACGATGTAAAAAAGAAAAAGATGAATTATTGTTAAGACAACATATGGAACATATAAAAGTAATTGCTATTGCAATAGAAAACGACCAATATCGCGGCTATCAGAAGGAAAATGTTGAGGAATTGAAAATAGTTAGTTTCCGGGAGGATTTTATTGAAAAAAATCGCCAACGTGCCCAGGAAGTGTTTGGCCTGATGATGCGAGCTCATTACCGAAAAAACGAAAATGACAAATTTCAACCTAGTAAAGATGAATTGGAATTTTTGAAATCAATGACAAAAGCGTTTGCTTTATGTGCCAATTTACATTATCGCGCATCCTTGAAAGAGTTCTACATGATACTCCATCCAAAACATTATAAAGTTTCAGATGAAAATTGCTTAGATAGAAAGGACTCGATATTTCATCTCCATCAAGACTCTGTTAGGAAAGATATGAAAGAGTTCGATGATTTGGAAAGAAGAGCTAAGAGGTTGGCAGAGTCAATAGCTAGTATTGCTTCAGAAGAAGTTCATCTCGCTATATTAGATGGTCATGGACGAATGTTAGTCTGCATCCTAAAAGCTTTAGATGAAATGCGCATTTTAGGTAGGAAGAAGGTGTTCATATATGTATACGAGACCTCAACAATTGTGTACGAATACCACAAATTTGTACTACCCGAGATCATTAAGAAAATAAATGGTAGCATCATTCGTGGTCTCAATCCAGCTTATGAGAGGGAGATAACAATAGATGGTTTTATTTATCTAAATTTTTGCAGTATTCCAACAACTGCAGAAGTAGACTGGACAGCACACTTCGAAGAACAGCATATACGTCACTGGGTACCAGCCTGCTGCAAAGAAAATGTGCTCAAGTTTATCTGGAAAGTGATACAGCCACCTTTCTATAATACTGTCATGATTTCTTGTGTCATTAAACACATGCTGAAACCTAAAGAATACCGTCATGTATTTAGAGAAACACTTGGCGATTACATAACTGACCTTGGCTTCTTAGCCTTGTTACGTGAACGTAATTCATTTGATGCAGAAATAATATCAATTCGTCCTGATAACGAAATACAATGGGAAGACCAAGAAAGAAGAATACCAACAAATCTCCGAAGTGGAAAAAGAGGTTGCCCGTTTGTCACTTTGTTAGTGAAGCCACGAGTAAGCTGTATAGAATATGATGGATATGGGGATTTACAAGAATGGTTGACGAGGGTGTGGAATATTGCCGATCTGAAAGAAAGCGAATTTCAAATAGGCTCTAAGTTCGGCGTGACAAGTGGAAAACATCGGGATCGAAAAGCGCATATTGAGAAACGCACAGCTGCTCAAGTGCAATTTAATGGTGAGCGAATCAACATTACAAAAGTTACCTCAAACGTTACCTAAACAAGTGTAACATGATGAACAATGCTGAAAAATTAATTATTACGGTAGCAGCGAAAGTGAATACCGTATTAAAACACCCATGGACTACTACTCCTCCTACTCCTCCGGCCGAAATGGCAGTTAGCCCACGCTTTAGACTCTGCGAAATTCCCTTTACGAAACTATATAAATTGTATGAACGAACGCAGGCTAGGAATTTTCAAAAGCTTATCAAAACATTCATGATGAAAAGCTTCATAAGAAGCAGTTCTTATTTTAACTCTATTAAACGACCTTCTTATAAGTATTCTTGTTTGGTATTTGAATGTTTTTGCTTACTTTGTTTGATAAAGTTTAAAACCCAGTATTTGGATGGATTTTTCGTTTTTATTCAATATAATATTTTTTTTCGATGAAGACATTTTTATTTTAGTTTCGTTTTTGTTTTTTTTTTGGCTCTTAACACTTTTTTTTTAATATATTTTATAATAAGATAAGTATCCATGGTTACAGCTTACAAATGTATATTTCTTTTGTTTTAAGCAATGCTGTTTTTATTCAACTCGTTTACACTTAATAAAGTATAAACCTTGTTTACACTTAACAAAGTTTAAAAGTAAAACTGGATGAATGAGTTTGTATGTATTTTGTTTGTATTGCGACTTACTCTTTCGTACTCAGACAGACTCAACAATAATGTTTCCACCATTTCGTCTGTCCACTTCCAACGTTTGGTGCTTGTATTTGAACTGCTTTGCTCTGGTGTAGCTGCATGAGAAGTAGCGACTTCCTGATCCTGAGATGGTGGTGAAGGTTCATTACATAAATCCCTAACATTAATGGTGGATAATGTATTGCAGTTGACAGGCAAAGTACTACTAAAGTCTGTATTAAGGAGGGATTGTAATTCTATTTCATCGCATACATCATCGTCAGACTCCTCAACTGTCGCAATCTTCTTCATTGCTGCTGATACTGAATTGGCACTGAAATGAAAAAAACAAAAATAATCAAATCTATAACTCTTAATTTTTGATTGTCGTAGCTCAAGAAAGCTTATATAAATAATGACCCTACAAACAAATGCAGTTTGAGTATTAAAGAAAAGAAGATGTATGTTGTTACCTTATGTCATAAACGTACGTGACTTGTGACATGTAAAGCTTGTTGAGTATTCGAGTAATAAAATCTTACCTCATTCTTAACCTTCTCTTTTTTGCAAATCTTTTTACAGCATCGAAATCTCTGTCAGAAGCTTCATGATTTGCCATTTTCACAGTACGATTAAAGACGAAGAAATTATTAAAGACTATAGAGTTCGTTTACAGATAGCTAGTAGTAGTATTCTTGTTGTATATTCGCGAGGATAGAGAACGAAGCATGCTGTTTGCTACCATTATATCACGGCTCACAAGTCGCTATTGCGCATGCTCTGTCGCTTACAGCGCATGTCAAGTAGTTTTGGATACGGCCGTGTCTGTTTACATGGAGTTTGAAAGACCGTATCGAAATTTCAAACCTATTTTGAGAATAGGTTTGAAATCATCACGGGTTAAATTTCAGTACGGCCGTTATCATGTAAACACAAATATAGGATTGACCAGGAGGTGTACTGAAATAAGAACCCGTATTGAAACTCAATACGGGAGGATTGGAAATTCAACCCGTACTGAGTTCAGTACGGCCTCCATGTAAACGCACTCTTAGTTTTGAAATGCTGCTACCGTTTTGCACCATATGGTTCTTGTTATTCCTATTTTACCGACACCACGGAGTATAGAAAAGCAATTCTGATAATGAAAACGAGGCGAAACGTGTTGACTACGCCATAACGCAGCGTTTAAACAGAGTTAGGGAAAGACCTATTTTTTAGAAATACGACTCAGGAAATATGACTCAGAAATTCGGAAAAATCAACCCTAGTGTAAACGTATTAATCGTTGTATTAATACATAGTAATAATTGCAATTTTATATCTGAATCTCGTGATTCCATTCTTAAAAACGATTCTTGCATCATTCAATTTTAGTAGCGTTTAAATTTTTCTCAAAGTAAAAGGAAATTTTTCTTTTGTTATAGACAACTCATGCCTGCCAATTCATAATTCTTGCAACCTTGATCCCATGACTCCTTTTCTCTCTTGCGCCGACCGGCTGGTCGATTTTAAAGTCTGGTTAGTTTTTTAAATTTAGATGTTTTACAGGGCCGCTAGTAGCAAAATAAATGTACGGAGAGTTGTTAAATCTATACAGCTTTCAAAGCTTATCTATATCAGTGAATGAGTTTGCAGCATAAGCAGTGAATATTCTAGGAGATGAAGTGGTTGATGAATTTTTGGTGTGGTATGTGTGTAAAAATAAAGTGTGAAATAAAAAACTTTTCTATCTAATAGTATTACGTATTCAGACCGGATTTGTATTGTATATGTGTGGGAGCGTGCATTTATAAATAAATGGTGAATTATTTTTGTCGTGTGCACGTCATCGTTTTTTAACTAATGTTGTTATGTTAACTGGTGTGTGTGGATAATTGTCGTTTGTGTAGTTGATGAAAGTGTATGGTGAATTGCTAAAAAACAAACGAAGAACAAAACAATAGGTTGGTGAGGAGAGAAGTCTTGGCTGTTATTACAGTTGTGATGAGATTGAAAATGATGCGCGTATGAATTGGCCAAAACAAGGGCATAACTGCAGGTCCCACATCAGGAGCTGACACCTACAGTTTGCACAATGTCAGTTCGTTTCTGATGACCTATGGTACCACGGTCTACTCATACTTTTAGCGAAGAGCTGCTGTATTCACTGCCGGTGACTTGGGAGAGGAAATGTGAATGAACAAATAAAAGTTACCGTTAGTTGATTTTATTAGGCCTAATGTTGTTCTTTCGCGAAAAATATTTTTCTTTTGTTATTGTTTACGGTGTATGTTGTTCGATCGGCGTTTGATTTAGATTCTATTGACATAATGATATTCATGATATGGTGTTCGTGGTATTGTTTGTGACTGATTTGTGATGTGATCTGTGGGAATGCGCTTTGGTGGATAATACATATGTGTTGATTTGTGTGATTGTAAGAAGGCTTCCGTGAAAGATGTTTCTGTCTTTATTTGTGTGATTGTGAGAGAGTTTCTGTGAACGATGTTTCTGTGTCTGTGTTTGTGATGTGGAATAGGAGAAAATGGTTTGATATGTTATGTAAGGACATGTTTGTGTGTTTTTATGAGCGTGTGTGTGTGGTGAATGTATTTGTGGAATTGAGTGAAAAATGTATTGCAATAAAGTGTGTGAAGTGTGGCGTGGTGGCGTACTGTAAGCGTACTGTGGTGTGTTATTTGAAAGTTCATCATGTTTGTGCATGCTTGTATGGAAATTGAAGTTGTCTTTGAAGTTGTCTATTAGGTGTGATTAGGATGTGGTATGTTAAGGATGCATGTGTATGTATGTATTTTTGGGTGATTTTTTGCCCACTAACTTTTGGGAGATTAGAGATCAAATATTGCAGAATTTTTTTTTTTTATAAATCAATTTTTGTTGTTTTTTCCAAGGTTAAATTGAAAAAACATCGCATTAATTCTTCCCTTTAAAATTTCTAAAGATACTTGTGAAAATTGTTTTGAAATTCATCACTAGTGGACCTGAGATTGTATAATTTATTTTTTATGTCCTTTGTTGGTGGCATCATTTCTGGTATTATCCTGTATCTGCTGCCAGAACTCCTCCATTTCATCAGTGCTCAAAACCCGACCTTGTCAGACTTATCTGGACTTGTCCGAAGTCTTTGAACTTGTCGGCCTAATCTGAACTTGACCAGATTTTTTACTTTCAGATATTTCCAAAAAATGATTTCCCTTGCTCAATTTTGCAAAGCTATCTTTGTCACATGAGAAGTATATTTTCCTCATATATTCTTCAGTTTTTACTTTGACACAGATTTTGTTACATTGTACTATTATAAACATTTTTTTATAATAGATTGAGTTCATAATATACATGAATAAAAATTGTATTCAATACTTCAATATAAGGACTTCAGGTTGAAAATCGTTTACTGCAAACCAGAAACATATAAAATCTTCTTTTTAAAATGTACTTCTTGCCGCCGCAGGAGAAAGGCTGTGAAATTTAGAAAATACACGCGGAATGTTATTTGAACTGTTTTAGGTATAGGGTCCTTCGTAATGTGTACTACTTTTCTGGTATGCCCAACCGGGCTGACCTTCAGGCCCCAGGGCCTCTTGTTAGTGGTAATTTCATTGTCAAACGTTATAATTTAATAAATGATGTTTTTTAGACACGATGACCTCATGATCGTGTATATGGGCTGTGTAAATATTCAAAGAAAAGACTTAAACAATTAAAAAAAACTATGTTACCATTCATATTACCATTGTTACCTTCCCCTATTGATTAACATATGTAAAAAGTTGAATTAAAAAATTTGTATGTTCACAAAACCTATTAAATTCCATTGTTATTCTGTCCCCAATCACGTGGTCTGACCAAGGTTCCTCCCTATAATTTTTTGTAAGTTTTAGTCAGATGTTGCTTCTGCAAACATTAGGCTATTACCACACCAAAAATTAGCCGTGTAACTTATGAGGTAAATGCCACCCAAATTTGGTGATTTTTAGGCCCATCTGACTCGGGCTTTCCCCCATTAAAAAATGTAAGTTCTATCGCAGATTAATTCGAATTCATCACTTCCGACTGACCATAAAGTAAGTCGTGGGGTAAACAACTTGCAAAATAAGGGATGTTTACCAACTGTTTATGCCCCATTCCCCCATTGCTACAGCTGCTGACAATCGTTTTTACAACTGCCTTGATACCATGATCAGATTCAGCACCGCAAACCTTCTGTAAAAAAATGAGGTAAGTAAATCCGTCACCAGCTTTCTGAAACTCTGTTGGTGTTTTCCCATTTATGGTCTTTTTAAACATCTCGCTTAATTGTTCTGTTAATCTTTTGAAATTAATTAAACTGCATATCAATTCAGTGTGAATTCTATTAAATAATGAATTTTAAAATTAGTACAGATGTACAGTGGTTTAAATGTAATTTCCTAAATATTTATGGCAGATTAATTGAATTTTATTGGCAATTTACCATCGTTCGCTGCGGAACACGTTTAAAAATCAACAAACTTTTACAGTCACGCGCGATGCGTTTTTGAATTTTAAGGGGGTGATTACTTGATATCTTTTTATCCGGGTACCGTGCTGAAAAGTACATCTTGATTTGAGCATAGAAATATGAGAAATACGTATGTCTATGATTCGAGAAATATTTTTCAGCCCGGTATTATTATGTTAGAAAAACATAGTAACCTGGCGAGATAAAAAAGGCGGTGAAAACAAAAGACGCCATATGTTTACAAATAAAAATGTGCTAACTTTGTATGCGCATGCGCAAACGTCAATTTTCATCCCAAATAACGGGCTGGCTTGAGGGATTTGATATTATTTTTTGGCCCGGCGCCCGATGATATATATCGGTTTGATAAACGTATACATAAAGTACTTGCAAAAACAAGAGAATTAGGGACAGGTTACACGTACAAGTTCAACCCTGTCTGTGAAGAAATCACTTTACCTGTATACACGTTATAGTCGGGGTGAAACACAACCCCAGGGCTTATTTTGACCCTGTTTATAAGGCAGGGGTGAAATTCACCCTGGGGTAGATTTGTGAATGAGTTTAACGTGTATACAGAAAGTATTAACTCCCAGTCGGCACAAAGAGGTTTTTAAGTGGTTTTTAAAAGGGTTTTTTAGAAGTTTTAAAGAGGTTTTTTTCTTGTCTCAAATGTCCGCTTTCGAAACTTCTTTTAGAAAACCTCTTTCAAACCTCTTTCTAATTCTTCTAAAAAACCACTTTAAGAAAACGTTTTTAAAACCTCTTCCCAATGCTTCTAAAAAACCTCCTTAAAAACCTCTTTAATCGCTTTTTTAGCATTCTTTTAAAAACCTGCAAACGGTTGCGGGATTGTCAATATGGCCGAAGGAATTCCCGATTTTTGCCTCTTTTTGTTTGTACTCAATTATCAATACTGCTGAAGGAACTGAAATTCCCAATTTTGCCTGTTTCTTGTATTCAATTATCAAAGATTTGATGAGAAAAAGTAATCAGATGTATTGTTGCAGTTGTAATTCCTGTATATACAATAAAAATACAATTTTATTATTGTCAAAATACAATAAAAAAACAATTTTATTATTGTCAAAATACAATAAAAATATAATTCAACATATTATTTACATATTTACAAGCTGATTTGTTGGGATGATACTCAAAGGAGCTACATGGGATTACTTTATCTCGCGAATTTTTGGGCAGAAGCAAATATCAGTTAATGGCGAGGGACGAGGAGTGCAGTGAATAATAAGAAAGTAGACATAACATCAGAAGGTCACAGTGTCGTCAAATATTAAGGTTCAACAAAGGGAAGGAGAGGAGACTAAACTAAACTAATTCAACAAAATTAAAAGTTATTATTAGCGTTGTTACGGCCTGCACCACCTTTCTGTCCAGGAGCATTTTTCAGCTTGTTGGTAATCCACAAGCGAACATCCCTTTCGGTGGTCTCGTATTTTTGAGTAATTGCATCTAGAGATAAACGGCAGAATACTAAATGTATATAATGTTTTGTTTCTGCAGGTTTCTAAAAGAATTGACTTGTAGTTTCCTTGATGCAGAATACTTTTTTCTCTTCCGACTGATTTTTTCAAAGAGAACAAATAGAGCAGGTTCTTCCACTTACCAATGATCACGCGGTAGGTATAGGTTTTTGCCAACCCAAATTTGTTGTTACCGCCTTTTAAGTTGCACTTCGAAAGGAAACTAACAGTAAATAAGCTAAAATTGAAAAAAGCTTATCTTTAAAGAAAAGGTTGTTAATTTGCAATAGGCAACATCAATATTGTAGAAACTACCTTTGACACTTACCGACTTGTTATTTGTTTGATGGCGTCACGATAGTCGGTGCCACCGATTTTTTTAAGTTGAGTGATCTGTAAAAGAATTGAAGAGTTAAAATATAACAAGTCACAACATTCTTATAAAAAATATCTTAAAACTTTTACCATCTCTTTTCTTTTCTCGTCACTCGCAAGAACTTTTTCTTGTTCCAGCATCTCCTCTATAGAAGATACAGCTGACATGCTGAATTTAACATCGTTTGTTGTACCCTTTACGCTGGCTACTTCTTGTTGTAGAGTAAAAATGGCTTTTAAAAGCTTGTTTTGTCTATCCGAAACAGAGCTTTGCTGTTGTTGCATCAGATCGATTTTATCTATGACCAAAAATAATTATATTGAAAGGTATATCATTGTACTTGAGATAAATGATCTGTAAAAGTGGCATTTGGGTCCCACTTTTACTATTTTTATTTTTTCATTTGTGTTACGGGGTATATCCCAATAGTGTCAATATGTCCGATACAATGTCAGATCTCATCAGGGAGTAAGGAACTTTAAAACTCTAGATTAATAAATGAAATAAAAGAATAAACTCTATTAAAGAGCTTTACACACTCATCATTTCCTTGATGCATGGGCAGTGACATCTAAACCAAAAGAAATAAAATATGTCTAGTGATTTAGAGATTGATTACAAAGATAAATTTTATTCTCTCTTTTACGTAGTACACCTGGACGGACCTTGTATTTATCTAACTTAGTGAGAGGGAAATAAAACTTACTTTGGCGGTGACTTATGGAGACTTTCTGCCTCATCCATACGTAACCTCTTCAATGGGTTACTATTAATATAAAGAAAATAGGAAACAAATTAAAAAAACACGATCAAAGAAAGAAACAATTGTTAAAGTGAAACAACTAACATATTCTCTTGCGATTTTCTCTTATCTGACACTTTACTAAAGTGTGTGATTGGAGATCTAAAAACGTAAGGCTTTACATTTAAACTGAAGAAAATTTTCGGATGATGGATGATGAAGAAAATATTAAAAGTAAAGCAAACACACGTGTTTAATGCGGCAGGTTTAACCACTTGTACGTATTGCTTTGGATTTGATATGTTCAAAGGTGATCTAGTGAAAACATTTTCCAAAATGATATGGAGTAAACCAAAGTCACTTTTGTAATGAAAAAATATATAAATAGATTACATCATTGTTGGGATTAGTGGGGGCGCTACCGGGAAAGAATCCATTCCAAAGTCTAAAAATTCTTCATCGCAAACTTCATTTTGATCGTTGTCGTCCTCTGACTCATTTTCGGTTGCACTTTCAACAGTTTGATATTCATATTCGGTACCTGCAAAATTTAATCACATTTAGAATATTAAGAAAAGTGCACATAAGATAAGTGTAAAAGTGTATGTAAGACACTTAAACCTAAAACCCAACAATTAAACATAAGTAGTCATACTAAGGAGCAGGAATACTAAATGGACCTTCCTTCAGGATAACGCAGCCTTCAATCAACAGCCAGTCTTGCTTAGGTTTTTCGCATGCCTTATATCACTGACTCTGCTTTGAAATGTTACGTGGCCAATAAAGTGAGCCACCTACAACCCAACACCTTGGCACAACAGACATCTGTTTTTGGCCATTTTCGAAGTAAGCTATACAACAGTACATCCTAAGAAGAATTGCCTTACAGGAAAACAACAAAACTCGGACACAGCGAATAAAACAAACTATAAGAGATAATATTGGAATTATAACATTTTTCTAATATAATAACTTTTATACACTTTTAAAATCCTAATAAATGTATATAAATATTCAAACAAACAAAAACACTACAAATTCTGTGTTCCGGTGTTTCGTCACAACTGGAACCGCCTAGAGGATAATCAATAGCTGTAAAGCATATAAGCTTTGTTTTATTTGTGTGCATTGTGAACCACAATCACCTGAGGCTAACAAAACTAATAGTGTGCGAAAGGGGAATTCAGAAGTCATAGCAACAGAATATTTGGAGCCATCATGACAGCCAAAGTAACGAGATTTAATTATTTCAAAATAATTAGTGACGTAAGTCAGAACACAGAATATGAACTTCAAACTTCTTACCATGATTTGTAAATTTCATAAATTATTTAACATATTATATAGTATATGGCACATAACTTATATTCAGTAATATTATTCTGATGATGATTCATAAATATTAATTGATTATTTCTTTTTGTTTATTTCATTTACTTATTGATTGATTTATCAATGTTTTTATCTATTTGTTGTTCTATTTATTCCTTGTTATTGATTGTTTATGCAGGTGACTATAACCCGGATTTTACAGTAGTATTAGTTACTTATATATCATATTTTTAATGTGATAAAATGATAAAAATTGTTTTTACATTAGGGAAAGTTACTAGAGAAAGATGCTAGAGAAGCTTAGAGAGGTTTTACAGAAAAAATTGCATTATTTATTATATGATTTATTTTAGTTATTGATTTAAATTCCATTCTTTATTCATTTATTTACTTTATTCGCTTATTATTTTACTAACTTTTGAAAAACAGGAAAACAATTCTCACAAAACATACAGTTGCTTAAAAAGCAAAAATTAACAGCTTATTCATAATGAGATTGATGCAAAAGAGGTAATAAGAGCAATCCATTTTTAAAGGGCATGGCTACCAATTTTGTTTTAACACATGCATGTGAAAATGTTTTGCGTGATTTCTTAACAATTCCATTGGGAGCAAAGTAAACACCAATCCTTCTCGAATCGATGGGATCTTTATAAAATGACTCCAAATATTTCGGTTTGATGACGTAACATTCATATTTTCTTTGTTCTGTGACATTGATTATTTCACATATGCCACCATCATCACTCATGAAAAAACTGTCCTTCCTGTTATTTGAAAATTTATTTGATTGTTTTTCGGTAAAGCCAACACTCTTTCTTTCTTGAAGACGCTTTGTAATCTGAGAAATAGGGTTATTGCTATTTCCAACCATTTGCTTTAAACTTTGCATATAGTTTTCAAATTTAAAGGCTGAAATATCATTCAAAGAACATGAGTGATATAAAACATCATCTGCTATATGTGTAATTGCGTGAACATTATAAACACTAAAGGAAGAACCAAAAACACAAGAAGAATTGACTGCAAACCATTTCAGTAGTTCCTTGGCATACAACACCATTTCGTGATTGGCACACAAATCTTCACACAATAAAATCGTCATTGCCACATGCAAAACAAGAAAGCTGCTGTAGATCTTTGATCAACAATCCCTTTTAATGAAACCAAACCACAATACAAAAGAAAAGAACGAAATTCTGTGGCCTTCTAATAGCAAAGATTATCTAATGAACGTGATTGTCTGTTGAAATTTGATGGTAATTTTAACTGCAGTAGCCTATCAGAGATTAACGATTTCTGTTGCCTGGAGAGCCTACATATTTTAGGACCTTTAGTCAAAAAGACTAACATTCTTTTGACTACACCAAGTAGTACGCAATGCATGTAATCAAGTGTAAATTCATGTACACAATCAACGTTTAATGAAGAAAATGGGGATAATTCTTTTTGGTGGGTGTCTTTATACTAAAAATTATTGAATGCACTTTTCGATCTTGGAGTAGCATTTTCACGATTATTAAAAATCGTTCTGTTTTCCTTTCGTGCACCTTGGATTTCACATCTTTCACATGCATGAAAGCCAGTATGACCAACTGTACATTTCAGAAATGAACGAGCTGGGGCATCACATACTATAGCCTTTAGTTTGAAATTATGATTGACATTAAAAATGTCAAGACCGTCACTTGTTAAAGTCCTAATTTCTTTGATAAAATCTGGAAGAAACTCATGAACTGATTTTGGTTTACTGTGTCCATGATAAAGTGCAATAGGAAATACAAAGTTTGATTTAAACACGGAACCAAGAATGGGCCAAAGTTGACTTTGTGTTGATTTAAAAAGTGGCAAACCATCAATGTTCACAATTAATTCAATTGTAGAAGTAGATGATTTATGGTTTTGAAGAGAATTAGCAATACCAAGATAAACATAGCTAGCATTATTGTCATGAAATTGAACATCCACAGTCCTTGGAGTTTTCAATAAGGTTCTACTATCTTTAGGTAGCTTTAGACCATTGTTTCTTAAAATCACAAGTAAATCATTAATGGATTCTCTTGTGAGTTTATGTTTTATGGCCCAGCAAGAAATTTGTGTTTGAAGATCAGGTACTTCTTCATCAAGCACCATATCCGATGTTGAATCTTCCATATCTATGTCACTGGAGAAGTCATTTGAATTAAATTCATCAACGACTACCTCTGTTTCAACATCATTGAATGATGATGATGATGATTCTTGTTCAGTTAAAATTTCATGTGGTGCTGCTAAAATTTTGGAATTTATAGGTACATCGAAAAATTGGTTAACCATTTTTTGAAGTTTTCTTCGGTTATTTCTCTTTTTTGATGCCTCCATGATTACTATAATAAATGTAGATTTGTTTTCCTAAAGTGTTGATTAGTTTACTTGCACGTTTTTTTTTCTTCTTTAAATTTTCTACTTTAAATGACACAAATTTTGACTGAGCTCTAGCTACACCTCTAGATTTAGAATCAGATTTCATTGTCTTATTTTTTTTATGTAACATAATATTAAATTCATGAATATACAGAATGTTAAAGACTTTTGAAGAAATGTAAATGTTAAAAAATCATAATCAAAAACCTTTTTTATATCTGAGCTACTGATTAACATGCAATTAAGTGGTTTTTGTTTCACGTAAAACATCAGAATTTCATTTACAAAAAATCTGAAGGCATGCAACATTAGAAACTTTTTTTCTCACAAAATTAACATGAATTTTATCTGCAACAATGGATTATTTTTTCACAAAATTAACTTTGCGTAAACAAAAACCATTTATTCATGCTGACTTGAGGTAACAAAAGATGATTGTTTCATATACTTTACACAATGTACTGGCATCCATGCAGATAAAAAACCCTCAAACAATAAAATGCAACATTAGAAGTTAAAAATGTTAATTTCATGAAAAAATAATTCCAATATGCCTTAAGTATATAAATACTATAGCCAGGAAATACCACAGGTTTGAATAGATACTACAATTTTCTAGTTTTCTAGGCTAAAACAATACATTTAAGTAAATATAACCATCAATATAATTTTTAGTGAGAAAATTGTAGCATCTACTTTCAGCTTTTAATATCATAATCAAAACAAAATCAAGTGGATTTTTAATACACGAGTGGGGTGTAGAATGATTCATGTCGTTTTATATTACTTCTCAGCGAGGAGGGTAATATTTTGAAATTACTGTGATTTTAAACCAACAGTATTATCGACATAATCAAAATCTAAGGTCGTTCCAGCAGAATATAAGAGGGTAAAACCGGCTACTTATCATTTCCAAATTTCGAAATGGATAAACTATAATAGATGAATCCAATAAAGCAAAACATTATCATCTTCTTTTCATCTGCATGTATCGTGTGTGAAGAAAGTAAACTTTCAGAATGATTCGATGTAGAATTCTCATGAATTTGATTAAAATGCAAACAATAAAGATGTTCTTTGTTATTGTTTTGCTCCATTGGTTATGAATAATTATGCATAACTTACTTTAATTGTTCGTTCGTCTTTGTCTTGTGCTTTTGCAGAGTGAAAAAATTAAAATTTCGCGCCCCAATACGGAACGAGGAGACAATAAAGACGGGGGGATGGAGAAAAGATACGAAACAGAAACATATCATAAAAAGATTATTTAGAATAAAGACTCAATTACATACATTTATTTCACTGTTTACTACATAAAAACTTCTTCACTAAGAAAGATAACTGCTAAATTCACTTTATAATGCGCTTAATCTTTTCGCAGACCCCCGGTTCTATAAGAGAAAGCGAATAGTTTCCTTTTGGTGTTAAAGAGGTCTTCAAAAATACCTCTTTATCGAAACCGCTTTAAAACCTCTTTAAAACCCGTAAAAAAACGCGCGAAGACATTGCAGTGTTTTCTAGATATGAATAAAACCGATTAAAAACGTTTTCATAAACACCACTTTAAATATCTGTTTTAAAAACGTTTTTGATACGTCTTTTAAAAGCAGTTTTCCTGGAAACCATAAAAACACCAAAAAAAGAGGTTTTTAAAACGTTTTGTGCCGGCTGGGCTCAAACCGGGGCGAAAATCTTTTTTGTGTTTATTTTTGTACTGAAACATATTTTTATGCTCAAAGTAAGTATTTAACTTTTCACCCCGGGGTGAAATACGAATCGTTTCACCCCGGTTTAAACAAGACGTGTATCGTAAAATATTTTGAACCCGGGGTGAAATTTCGCCCCGGAGTGAGTTTCACCCCGCTTACATGTAACCATGCTCTTAGGCTCCACACTATGACACAGCCATGTCATAAGCGAGTGCCAAGGGCGAGGAATAACGGATCAGTGTGGTGTTCATTTGTTGTTGTTATGAAGTTAAAATTTGTATTATATTTTTTGGCTTTTAAAAAAAACTTATGACGTGAAATATGATTACCGTAATGCATCGAATAAACGCCCGGGGCGTTTATTAAATTTTTGAAAAATTTGAGGGGCGTTTATTTGAAGGGGGCGTTAAAAAGAGGGAGGCGTTTATTAAATTTGTTGTCACTGGTAAAAGACACAGAGAAGTTGGTTTAGTCGTTCCTGCGAAACTCAGTTTCGAAACTCAACAAAAGTCCTGTGCAGAAGTGCTTGATAAGGAACTCCTCAAGCGGAAAAACTTTTTCAACATTAACTCTAAAATTTAAAAAGAAAGGATTGCACAGAAAATTTCCTGCATTTAAAAAATCAAGAAATAAGGTCTCAAATAAACGCCTCTTTTCATTATTAATGTTTCAAATAAACGCCTCCTTTTAGGAGGGGCGTTCTTTCGAGGGGGCGTTTAATAGAAGGGGGCGTTTATTCGATGCATTCGGTATTTGAAAAATACTTTTCCACACTTTTTTCTGATTTTTGTTTCGCATTAAAGTCGTGTTCTGATTTGTTGAAAAATTTCGTCAAAAAAATTGCACCAATCACAACACGGCAGTTTTCTTGCAGCAAATTCGCTCTACAACAGATACAACAGATATATATATATTCCTTGCTCGAGATCCATTATATCAAATCGTCTAAAAAGTGTTGACAACAACGTGGTGAACGAAACAAAGAATTAAGGAAGTTACAGTCCAGGGAGAAATGTGTTTAGATAATGGTAAAGAAAGCCATAGGTTGGGGTTTATTGAAATTCGCATTTCAATACATCATTATTTACCTTATATAGCTATAGCTATACTTGATTCGAAGATCCTCCAATGCTTTCAGTGTGCTACCAATTTAGTTCTTCAAATCTCTGTACACTGTACGGATTTATTTGTAGAAATAACTGTGGTCATGTAGTTTCATCTCCAATACAATCAAATAATATTTATCTCTCTGTTGTCTTGGAATATTACTCTCTAAACATGTTTATTTTATTATATTAAATATTTTGTTTGACTTTTGAGAAGTATTCTTCCTCTTGGCTCTCGGATGACATCACAATTTAGTGGAGAACCCGAACACTCTCCTGAACCCTGAATTTATTTTTCATGACTTGTTGCATGGAAGGTTTGACCACTATGTTTTTTTACCCCAAAAAATACTGTAACTGAATTTTCAACCTACGTATCAAATAAATAAATAAAAGGACAAGTTTCACATGACTTTCCAAGCTGAAGTACATAAATTCCTTTTTTGGTGCAGCTAATTATATAAAATTATCATTAATGCTTTTTTATTATTATTTTCACACACATGTATTACAAGAACTTTTGGCACACTCATTAACAGAAACTTTTGAACCGTCCAGTCCAATCTGATCTGATCTGGATTGACCCACAGAACTACATGAAATTCTGCTTTTATATCTCACCACTTTCTTACAGCAATATGACCAAAAAAAAGAGAAAAATAGAAAGACAGCACGGTAGTTGTCAATGTGCTATTGTTGATGATGAAGGTAAGATATAATAATATTCCACTACTTTTTACTACTTTTTGTCAGAACTACCAATTACAATTGTTTCTCTGCCATTATCTGCATGTTGTTGATCTTGTTGTAAACAATTTATTTCTTAAAACTTCCAGTTGTTTTACAAGCACAATATTGAACTTTTAAAAAAAATTTTTTATCAAAGCTGGTTGCTCATCGAGCAGAAGGGAACTTGCATGTGTTTGAGGCAGAACCAGTAAACTAGGATAGTGCTGATTATATATTTCAAATAACAGTTAAGATGAAAAATTGGGACTTGAAGGCAAATCATGAATAACATATTTTTTGAATAATGATCAATGACCATTAAATAATGAAGCATTCCATATTCATGTTAACAGGAGACAGGTAATTCTCGAGTTACTTTTCGAATTATGACAAAAAAATGTTAACACAAGATTTTATAAGTTGAATTCTTCAGTTATATAACTCGAGTTTTTAATTTTTTTAAATCCTGAGTTTTTCTTTTTCGCATGATTTTTTGTCCAGATGTAACCATGAACTTGAACTTTAAATAACTCAAGTATAACCTGCCTCACATGCCAGTAATCAGCAAAAATCCATTATGCATAAAATTACATACCCCGCTCGCACTACCTTTTAACTGAAAGAAAGGAAGGAAAACAAAATACTACTGATCATTTTAATTTTAGAGCTTTCTTTGACAATATTTTTACCTTCATGTAGCCATTGTGCAGAACTATCCATGTTGTGAAGAAGTAAACATTACATCACGAATATTTCCAAAAAGGGAAGAAGCATATGTGGATGCTGTAAAGGTCACTATGCTCGTCAGTCTGTTGTTATCAGAAAGTAGTCCAGAAGCTACAATTACGATTATATGCTTGGTGTTAATCTATCTAGAAGATCATAATAGAGGCAATGGAGGTTTGTGTGAATGAACACCTTTTTCTATAGGCATCATGTAACTTGGCTTCAGCTTCTATTATACTCGTCTCTTTCAGAATTTGAGCCTACTTCTTTCTTGTCTAACCTTAATAACCTACTAGTTGAAAGGGCTTCAAGCACACACAACAGTTTTCAGAGAATTTTGCATGCATTCAAAGTAAAAAAAACTCGCACAGTATTTATGGTTTAGACAAAGCGTGTATAGTGAATTTTTTTTCGAACCAATTTTATATCTTTGAGAAAGAATATTAAGTATATTAAGGTATCTGAGCCTGAAGTGTATTCTTAATATATTTGTTCAACCTTGGGATACCTTTTATGCTTATTTTAAAAAAAGAGTGTATGCAAGCTTATACTTTCTTAAGAGTTAACCCTAGTTAATAGGATAATACCTTTCATTGCCAAAAGCAATCCTAAACTAGACAAAAATGAGTTCCTGGAATGACTAGAACCTTTGTGGTTGCTATATGCTTTTAATAAGAACACATCTTTGGAGGGACTTCAGAATTGAGCTTCAACAGTGATCCTGATTTTTTCATTCTCCGTAGATTTGGTGTTGCATGTTGCTGAGAATAAAAGCTGCTTGATAGAAAAAGTCAAAGAAGTCACTGATTATAATGGAAATATTGGTATGTTTGTAAGAAGTTTTATGTATCAGCAATTCGAGACTGTTTAGGTTACTGTAAAGGAAAAAATAGAAAAAAACAGTCTGTCTGAATGGACAACCAATTCGCGAAATTAAATTCCTGCAAAAAAAAATGATGCATTTTTAATATCTTTAATAAGGAGAAATTGTAATTTGTGAAAGGTTCAAGTTGGTTAAAGATATGTTGAACGATAACCAACTTTCGTCTTATTCCGGTCAATTCCAATTAATAAACAAATTTTCCAAAATAAATGTTCATAAAATGTTTCATTTTTGCTCATTTGCAAAACCAAATTTCTTCCCACAAAAATTTCTGACATTAACGTAGCTTAACACTCGTACCTCAGCGTTTTTAAAATAATTATTCTATTCAAATATTATTATGTAATAAAGCATAATGGTTGAAGATGTTTATGCGAGTAAAGAAAAAATGAAATACCCTTGCAGGGCATTTTTTCATGGCAATTACTATCCGATGGAGTGTCATAATTGATAAAATAGGCATAATTAACAATTCTGCATTTCATGCTTTTCATATTTGGACAGGAAAAAGAAGAACAGGGATGGTTGTAATGGATTTCTTTGCTTACACAGAAATCCAATGTATATATCTTTTGACAACAAAATTAATTTCAAAGCGGTGACACACGAATTCAGTTTAAAGTACCAACTTCTGAAAGAAGTCTTTTTCAAAGCAAAAACATTAGTACTTGTGTGATAGGAACTCGTTGAGTGAAAATAGTAGCCAAAAAATATTTATTTTTACATGAAAATTTTTATTCCTTCATTTAATGTAAGAAAAATGCTTTCCAAAAATATATACTTTCAAATATTTATTTCAAGTATTTAATGAAACATTGAGTGATAAAGAAAAACACTTTACAGTAACCTTAAGGCTGTCTACAGTGGCTTATTGCAAGCTTTTTACTTGACTTTTATTATTCATTTTTAGTTACATTGGTCAAGTATGATATAAAAGAGACTATGAGTTTACCAACACCCAGTGAAGAAGATGAAACGTGTGAATGTACAGAAGATTTGTGTGTTGAAACATCTTATCTCAATTACCCTCATTATAATATAGGTATATAGAATCTTTGTGATACTTCCTTCACCTTAAAAAATTTCTGCATATTTTCCTAACCAGCTTGAAGACAACATTTACAAACAAGTTCTTCATAAAAATCATTGTACAAAAGCAACTTGTTTTTCGTATTGTTTCATTTTCTATGGGCAATAAACCACTTTCAACAACTTTATTTTCTAGCTGTGCAGCGCCATTGTGACAACGATATATCTTCATTAACAGATGATAGTGATGGAACTTGTAATTGTCCTGAAAGCGTTGTTTATAGTGATTCACCCTCACTTTATTATCAGGGATTTTTCTGTACGAATTCCAGTGATAAATCATTTATCTATTTTAATCATTTATCTTCCCCTTACTTGCCATCTTTTGTTTCATTCTGATCATTTCCTACAAAACTAATAATAATAATATTTTTATTTTTTCAGTTTCAGATATGAAATTCAAAAAGGACGAGTTAGCTATAGTATGGCTGTCAACACATGTTCACGATAAATGGAGGCTGTTTTCCACTATGTTAGGCTTAGATATGAATGAAATAGAAGTTATAGACTTAAGTTATGACCACCTACACGATAAACTGTTTGATGTCATCAAGGCGAGTGTTCGTAAAGAAGGGATCTTAAACTACCAGAAGATCTTGTTTATTTTAAACTACTTGGGTCTCCCACAAGACTATTTTGCTCATCTTTGTGGAGCACAGAATGCCGTATGTGTTCGGCTAGAGTAAGTACTTTTCAGAATTCAGCATAGTTTGGTGGGTTTTTTTGTTTGTGTGTTTGTTTGTTTTGTTTTTTTTGGGCGGTAGGGAGGGGGCAATTTTGTTTGAAAAAAGTTATTGTTATAACCAGTATGGACTTACTTGTGGGGGAATAGGGTAAAAAACTTGTATGTTTCTTACTATCATATTTTTTTATTTTGAAGATGACATAGAGAAATGGGAATGGAATTTACTTGTTTCTTATTTTGTTCAGTATTAAAAGCCTTCTTTGTTTCGTAGATCCTGTTCTAAAAAGATAAAAAAATAAAATAAAATAATTAGTTTGCAGATAATAGCTCTGGCTGCCCTTACTTTAAGAACTCTAGGACCTGGTCTGGCTTATTTCCACAAATAAGGTTCCAGTCTCTCCTGTAAAAATTGATGATGCCGTGTGTGAGTTCTGGTTTCCTGGTTTCCTTATAACCCTAAAATTGAATAATTATTCAGAAGCATAATATATTAGCATTAAAATTCCCCCTTTCTGATACTAATGGTAAAAACTACATTACAAAGAAAAATATGACAGAAATAAACTATTTTATATTTAT
>CM077628.1:4702275-4758340 GCA_039566895.2 Turritopsis rubra
TCACATTTAGAATATTAAGAAAAGTGCACATAAGATAAGTGTAAAAGTGTATGTAAGACACTTAAACCTAAAACCCAACAATTAAACATAAGTAGTCATACTAAGGAGCAGGAATACTAAATGGACCTTCCTTCAGGATAACGCAGCCTTCAATCAACAGCCAGTCTTGCTTAGGTTTTTCGCATGCCTTATATCACTGACTCTGCTTTGAAATGTTACGTGGCCAATAAAGTGAGCCACCTACAACCCAACACCTTGGCACAACAGACATCTGTTTTTGGCCATTTTCGAAGTAAGCTATACAACAGTACATCCTAAGAAGAATTGCCTTACAGGAAAACAACAAAACTCGGACACAGCGAATAAAACAAACTATAAGAGATAATATTGGAATTATAACATTTTTCTAATATAATAACTTTTATACACTTTTAAAATCCTAATAAATGTATATAAATATTCAAACAAACAAAAACACTACAAATTCTGTGTTCCGGTGTTTCGTCACAACTGGAACCGCCTAGAGGATAATCAATAGCTGTAAAGCATATAAGCTTTGTTTTATTCGTGTGCATTGTGAACCACAATCACCTGAGGCTAACAAAACTAATAGTGTGCGAAAGGGGAATTCAGAAGTCATAGCAACAGAATATTTGGAGCCATCATGACAGCCAAAGTAACGAGATTTAATTATTTCAAAATAATTAGTGACGTAAATCAGAACACAGAATATGAACTTCAAACTTCTTACCATGATTTGTAAATTTCATAAATTATTTAACATAATATATAGTATATGGCACATAACTTATATTCAGTAATATTATTCTGATGATGATTCATAAATATTAATTGATTATTTCTTTTTGTTTATTTCATTTACTTATTGATTGATTTATCAATGTTTTTATCTATTTGTTGTTCTATTTATTCCTTGTTATTGATTGTTTATGCAGGTGACTATAACCCGGATTTTACAGTAGTATTAGTTACTTATATATCATATTTTTAATGTGATAAAATGATAAAAATTGTTTTTACATTAGGGAAAGTTACTAGAGAAAGATGCTAGAGAAGCTTAGAGAGGTTTTACAGAAAAAATTGCATTATTTATTATATGATTTATTTTAGTTATTGATTTAAATTCCATTCTTTATTGATTTATTTACTTTATTCGCTTATTATTTTACTAACTTTTGAAAAACAGGAAAACAATTCTCACAAAACATACAGTTGCTTAAAAAGCAAAAATTAACAGCTTATTCATAATGAGATTGATGCAAAAGAGGTAATAAGAGCAATCCATTTTTAAAGGGCATGGCTACCAATTTTGTTTTAACACATGCATGTGAAAATGTTTTGCGTGATTTCTTAACAATTCCATTGGGAGCAAAGTAAACACCAATCCTTCTCGAATCGATGGGATCTTTATAAAATGACTCCAAATATTTCGGTTTGATGACGTAACATTCATATTTGCTTTGTTCTGTGACATTGATTATTTCACATATGCCACCATCATCACTCATGAAAAAACTGTCCTTCCTGTTATTTGAAAATTTATTTGATTGTTTTTCGGTAAAGCCAACACTCTTTCTTTCTTGAAGACGCTTTGTAATCTGAGAAATAGGGTTATTGCTATTTCCAACCATTTGCTTTAAACTTTGCATATAGTTTTCAAATTTAAAGGCTGAAATATCATTCAAAGAACATGAGTGATATAAAACATCATCTGCTATATGTGTAATTGCGTGAACATTATAAACACTAAAGGAAGAACCAAAAACACAAGAAGAATTGACTGCAAACCATTTCAGTAGTTCCTTGGCATACAACACCATTTCGTGATTGGCACACAAATCTTCACACAATAAAATCGTCATTGCCACATGCAAAACAAGAAAGCTGCTGTAGATCTTTGATCAACAATCCCTTTTAATGAAACCAAACCACAATACAAAAGAAAAGAACGAAATTCTGTGGCCTTCTAATAGCAAAGATTATCTAATGAACGTGATTGTCTGTTGAAATTTGATGGTAATTTTAACTGCAGTAGCCTATCAGAGATTAACGATTTCTGTTGCCTGGAGAGCCTACATATTTTAGGACCTTTAGTCAAAAAGACTAACATTCTTTTGACTACACCAAGTAGTACGCAATGCATGTAATCAAGTGTAAATTCATGTACACAATCAACGTTTAATGAAGAAAATGGGGATAATTCTTTTTGGTGGGTGTCTTTATACTAAAAATTATTGAATGCACTTTTCGATCTTGGAGTAGCATTTTCACGATTATTAAAAATCGTTCTGTTTTCCTTTCGTGCACCTTGGATTTCACATCTTTCACATGCATGAAAGCCAGTATGACCAACTGTACATTTCAGAAATGAACGAGCTGGGGCATCACATACTATAGCCTTTAGTTTGAAATTATGATTGACATTAAAAATGTCAAGACCGTCACTTGTTAAAGTCCTAATTTCTTTGATAAAATCTGGAAGAAACTCATGAACTGATTTTGGTTTACTGTGTCCATGATAAAGTGCAATAGGAAATACAAAGTTTGATTTAAACACGGAACCAAGAATGGGCCAAAGTTGACTTTGTGTTGATTTAAAAAGTGGCAAACCATCAATGTACTACTAGTAGGGAGTGATTATATCCAGACTTTTTTGAATTTCACGGTCAAACCCTTATAAATTTGACAATCGGTATATAAAAAAGGGAATTTCCCTTTTCTGTGATTTTAGAATTCCATGACGTCATCATCATTCATCAAATGAGTGAAGAGTAAATTTCATAGTTTGACTAGCCCGGGCATGCGCTAACTTCAGTTGCTCATCAAATGAGTTAGGGGAATTCCCTGACTCATTTCTGTCCACTTTCAAAAAATCTCGCTAGTTGAGAGTCTGTATATAATAAAGGATGTTGAGTTACTTGAGAAATGTTAATTATTCAATGTATAATGCAGCTCTTGAAGGTCATATTGAGCTCGTCAAACTGTGTAAAGAATGGGGTGCAACTAATTATAATGATGTGATGGGTTGTGCAGCTGGAGAAGGTCACCTTGAGATCGTCAAATTATGTAAAGAATGGGGTGCTAATAATTTTGATGTTGCGATGAAGTGTGCAGCTGGAAAAGGTCACCTTGATATTGTTAAATTAAGTAAAGAATGGGGTGCGACTAATGTTAAAAAGGCGATGGAGTGTGCAGCTTATGGTGGTCATATTGATATTGTTAAATTATGTAAAGAATGGGGTGCAACAGATTTTGATGGTGCGATGGAGTGTGCAGCTGAAAATGGTCATATTGAGCTCGTGAAATTATGTAAAGAATGGGGTGCAACGGATTTTAATACGGCGATGTGGTATGCAGCTGGAGAAGGTCATATTGAGATTGTTAAACTATGTAAAGAATGGGGTGCAACGAATTATAATGATGCAATGTGTTCTGCAGCTGAAAATGGACACATTGAGATCGTTAAATTATGTAGAGAATGGTTAGGTTATGATAATATACATGAAGAATTATTTCGTTATCATCACAAACGTAAGTTTTCAAAACCATTGTATTATGATTTGATAGAAGTTGCGATGCATCCAGATAGAGTATGGAATTGGTATTTTGATGAAGAAGAGAAGAAATTTATAAATGTGATAACATCAATTTCCACAATCTTCCAAAAATAAATATTTTTGTGACTTATTAAAAATCACAAAAAACATTTAAAAAATTACGTTATATGAACGTGGATGTTCTAATCGTATATATAGGCAAACATGTTTACCACTCTCCCAACGATTCTGTATGGTAATCCATTCACCTTTCTTTATAACATTACTTTCTTTATCAATTAGTATCACATCATCCCTTTCTTTTGGATACCAAATAAATAGCATTTTTGTTTGTCTTCGAATATCCTTTGGTATAGCTGTATAAACTTGAGATATAAACCAGAGACTGTGTTTTTTATGGCGTCCTGATATAGCTAGATTAAAAAGTATGCTTCTTCTTTGATTAAGTTTCTCATCAGCTATACAATCATCAACGATGAAAAGTGTCTCATATTTTGGTAAGAGAGTTGAGAATTTTTCGATCCAATCAAACAATCCTATTGTTGGTGTAGGTTCAATTAGAAAAATATCATCATCTTCCCACAAGGCTTGACATGATTGATAGGTATCATTCCATTTGAGAGTAGGACAGATGATGATAATATATTCAAAATGTTGTTTGAATTGATTTTGGAGCAGACGTAGTACAAGTTCTGTTTTCCCACAACCTGTAGACCCTGAAAAGATCGCAGTACAAGGTTCCTTTACATAGTCCATTTATTTAGTATCCAACACTCTCAAAACGCCCACCTTCAAAGTTGACTTGTCCATCTTGTAAAACATAGAGGTAACAATTGATATCTCCTGCAGTTTCTGCTTTTTTTGTGATTGCTAATGTCACACCATCACTTGTGTTCTTTAGTTGTCTCCCTGTTCCATGTAACTTATTATCAGGTGTGGTTCTAAAATCAATGAATAATGAGTAACTCGTATTGTAAAATTCTGCTGGTGATATACTCGTATAAGCATCACCGCTAAAATATAACCAAGAATTTTCATACATATCTTTTGGTAATAAACCATGTGTGTAGAGTTGATTTGGTTCACCTTCTACCGTGATGTCTACTTTTGAGATTTTCGGATTGTAGAACTTTTCATTATCAAAAGCGTAATCTTTTCGATTATTAGGTTCTATGAAGAGCATTAAAATACCTTTTAAACTTTCACTTGTTACATTAACCTGTATGTTCCACATAGTATCTTCTTTTTTGAGAGGTATTACTCTATGTCTCAAGATTCTATCAAAAGGAAAAGATTTATTCATGGAAGCAATCTTAACTGTTTTCTTTAATTCTATATCTTCTACTTTATCGAATTCCAAGGCAATGTTAGATATGGTATAGGTACCATCAGGATCCTTCTTTGATGCTCCGCTTCCTGTTCCAGCATCTCTGATCACATTTCCATAAGGTGCAAATTTCAGTTGAAAACTGAGTCGATCGTCAAGCTGTACAAATGGTAGGTGTTTTAAGATATCATAATATTCCCATAATGGGATCACAAATCTATTTCCATGGGCATTAGCCAACGCTGTTTCACTTGCACTACCACTTGCTCCAGATGTTTTAACTCTAAGTTTAAGTACATTTCCTTCGGTATCTACCCCTTGTTCGATCTTGAGAAGTTTTCGTTTCTCTGAATCCCACTTATCTGCATAAAGCTGATAGATATCAAAATCAGTGATATCTTGTACGATATTTCCCTCATATTGAATTATAAGCTGTGTAATCAAACTTTTTGCGAGATTGTTCATGATATATCTAGTCGTATCCGTACTCTTCAGTTCAAAATCGAAAGTAAGTTTCAAACTTTCAGATTCTATAACATCATGTGCACCTAAGTTTGGTAATCTTACATGTAAGAACTGGTTCTGATCGATGGTGCTTGGGATGTGTGCTATTTTAACATGTTGTCTTTTAGCTTTTATACCAAAACGAGTTCTATATTTTTTATGAGGGTTTAAACTTGTACCATATGAAGTCATTTATTATATATATAAGAAATGACAGATATTTTCGATAATTATGGCTATGATGAAGGAGGTGAGGATGATGAAGACTATTCATATCCTATATCTACAACAACCGATCCTATACAACCGAGTGGAGCGAATGTTGATGTATCTAATGTATCTAGCGCAACTCAAGAGATACAGAGGGATTTACTACGCAATAACTTGGAGGGTTTGTATTTTCATCTTGATGTTCAAGGCTCCTTAAATCTTATAGATCTGCGAAAGTTTAAACTTTCGAAATACAAAGGCGTTCCTCGGTTCGAATACTATAAGAATGGAAATTGGGTTAGTCTTACTGATTCACGTAATGGAAAATGGTTGAGTAAGAAGTCGATCATCAAAATTATTGGAAAGACAAGAATTAATGATGTGCTTGAACTAGGCACTCTACAAACTGAGGATATTCAGATGCAAGATCTTGGTAAGAAGATCAAGATATATAATGAGGAACTTAAGGAGATAAATCAGGAGATATCAGAAACACAGCGAGCTCTCGATTTAGATCCTGAAGATGTAGAGGATAAAGAAAAACTTGAACAACTGCTTGAAGAAAAAAAAGGAATTGAGAAACAAAAATCATCACAGATTTCCCGAATAAAAGAGACCATCACCAAGATAGCGGATAGCGATACATCGTTAGGTGAAAAACTTCGAATTCTTTTTCGAGAACAAGGTATTACGATTACAGCAATCATAACAGCGCTCGGACTCGTTATATCTACAATCGTAACTTCATTAATCGGAGGGGTGGGTATGGTAGTTGGTGGAAAACCACCGGGAAAAGGTGGAATTCAACAGTGGATAAAAAAGCAACTCGAAGCTCTTGGACGACTACTCGGAAAGCTTGGTGCAAAGTTTGGAGCTGCATTACCTGGTATCATTGGAAGTGTTGTGAGTTGGCTCTTAAACTTTCTGATGAAAGGTGTCATCGCAGTCGCAAACAACCTGTGGATCGTCGTTGTTTTTGTGGTGGGTTTGATAGGCAGATGGTTATGGTTTGAGGTACCAAAGAAGCGTAATTAGACTGACTCCGCTTAAGGACTTTATGAGGGGAAGCTTTGACGTCTACGTGCAGTCTCCGGGGCACCCTATGTTGGGACCACTCGTTGTTTTCCTAGGGGGAAGCTTTGACGTCTACGTGCAGTCTCCGGGGCACCCCTATGTGGGGACCACTCCGACTCCGCTTAAGGACTTTATGAGGGGAAGCTTTGACGTCTACGTGCAGTCTCCGGGGCACCCCTATGTGGGGACCACTCCGACTCCGCTTAAGGACTTTATGAGGGGAAGCTTTGACGTCTACGTGCAGTCTCCGGGGCACCCCTATTCGTCGTTGTTTTCCTAGTAGGTTTGATAGGAAATTGGTTACTAAGAAAAGTAAATTCCAAGCAAAATAAGTGATACTCCAGCAATAATTAAAGCTTGCTTTTCCTCTTCATGTTGCTCGGCTGAGCTGCTCGGCTGCTCGGCTGAGTTGCTCGGCTGCTCGGCTGAGCTGGAGCGATGTTTTGGATGAAAACCAGCTGTTCTCTTACCTTTGAAGGTGTCATGTTTTGGAGGAGGATGTGTTTTTTGCGCTGCTGCGTCCACATCTTGAGGAGGAATCAATATTGTTTCAATATGATCCGCATTAACTAATTTAATAGTGAAATCTGATATATCGTTTAAATTTTTTAACTTCAAATCGCTTGGTATGAGATAAGTTCCTAAAGCAACGCCAAAATTTGGAGTTGTTCTGGCATATTTCAAAACATTTTGAAAATTTGTAATCTCCTGCTGTAACGTATTTTTTTTTGAATAATTTTTTCTAAAGAAGTTGAAAAAATCTTTTGTGCATCTAAAGCACGCCCTGTATTACCTATAATATTCGATCTCGCACTAGCTTGTGATTCTAAAATTAGATACGTGTAATATCGTATGCTTTGCGATAATCTTCTCAATCCAACACGCGTAAGACCGTTTACATGAGTTTCAAGCCACATTTTAATATTATCTTTACCAATACGCAGCTGCGCTGAGCCCGCCGGGGCGATATTAATTCGTGATAGATATCGCCAATATGTAGGTTCTGGTATTATTTCGAATTCTCGAGAAATACTTCGAAAAGCAGTCTTATTATATGAATTTTTTCTTGGATTAAAGGTATGATCTCCTGGTAAAGGTATATCCATTTCCTCTAGAATAAGACGAGTTTGTAAGTATGTATGAAAGCGAAAAATAGATCGTATCATTGGATTCTTATGATTAAGATGAAAGGTGGATATTCCACAACCTATAGTACTTAACCAGAAACTAAATGAAAGTTGTCCAAGATAAAAATCAAACGGTTCTCCGAAACGATCATTCGGACCTTCAGGTTGAAATGGTAGAAAGATATTACGAAAATTTACATCAAATGATGAATTATCTTGATCAACAACGATTCGTTGTTGCCATAATTCATTTGATGATATTAAAACACTGGGTTTACCATAATCAGGTATATATCTGACTTTTGAATTTAAACTTAAAAGATTTGTCATTTCTTATATGTAATAAATGGAGCAATATATGTATGTGAACAATCTTGGTAAAACACAACTACCTCGCGATTTGGAAATAGGAACTGAGTTGTACTTGTATAATGCTTTGATCATAGTGCGATGGTTTAATTTAGATCAGAACACTCGCATAATCACATCGAAAGATCAGAAAGCTACCGATATGAATCCTACATTTATCGATTTTGAAAAAGGTCTTTACACATCTGAGACCATCCTCAGAAATATAAACGCGAGAGGCAACAAAACAGTATATGTAGATAAAAATGCAGATGGGACTCTAACCTTATCTGTTACAAAGGGGTATCGAGCTGCAATCACGGATGGATTATTAAATCTTCTCGGGTTAACGATGCCTAAACACAAACATTTCACAGCTGGATCTTATAGAACAACTCCAAATTTCTGTACATTTAAAGCGCTCCGCCTACACTGTGAAGAAATCGAATTGTACACCATGATGGAAAATACAACCCTCACGAACACACTACACCATTTTGAACTTGCTAAAGGAGAGTATGAGTATGACGATCATATGGTATATGATTATACTTCAAATCCTGTATACATTGCCAAACTGAAATATCCGACAAAGACCTTAACCTTCAGGATTACTGATGAGAATGATAAAGATCTCGATGTTGGTGTTAGAATGAAACTATTATTAAAATAAACATATGGCAAAGTATGATTTAAATCCTAATAATAAATTATATCCTACTATACCTAGTGCTCCGGAAGATGTTGTAGACGGCCCGACATTACAAACGCAAAACTATAGACTTCAAACCATCAAGGAGACGGAAGCGTTCCTATCTAAAGAGATAGTAAACAGAACGTCTCTAGAACGTAAATTTTCACGCTACACTCTAGTTGGTACGTATATCTCTTACTTTCTAAACGCGGTGAACGTTGTGCTTTCAGCTGGAGGAATCGCGTGTCTAATCTCAAAGATAGATGTATCGATGAGTATTGCGATATGTGTGACGACTCTTGTTTTGAATATGGTATTGATTATAATTCAGAAAAGTGTCTCTGTTTTCGATGTGAAAAGACAGAAAAATCGTGATATTTCTACGGCTGCTCAGACGATCTCAGATGGTTTGATTATGCTTATATCAAAGAGTATAGAAGATGGAAATATTGATCAATATGAATTCACTCGCATTATAGGTGAGAAACAACGTTATTTGAGTAAGAAACAAGAACTGCGATCTAGATCGAGTAAAGCAATTAAACAACTTTATGATTACCAGAAAGAGGAGCTCTTAGAACTTGGGAGAAAACAAGGTCGTGAAGAGATCGCAAAAAAGCTCGTAACTGGTTCCAATATCCCGGATGTAGATGTTACATAATCTATGAATCACCACCTCCCTATGTTTTTTAAATTTTTTAAAAATTTTTAAAAAACTTTACATGTCGATATCGAACATATCTTCGAACAACTCTTGCGTATCATCATCTGGTAGAGTAAAATGGTTTCTCCAGAAATTGTCTTTACCTAGGACACCAAAGGGTGGCATTTTATGTAGACCCTCTCCAAGTAAATCATAACGTGTTTTAAACGTTATTTTTATCGCTCTCATTGAGGTTCGTATATCAACAATCTCTAGAAACCTTCCAAGGTCTGCACGCTTAAACCAAGGTTGGTTTTCAGCATCAAAAAGCAGTTCTATCGCGCAAGCAGGTATCTTTTCTCCTCTCAAGAGAGCACTAAGTTCATCTTTGTTTAATATAGAATATCCTCGAATACCTTTTTTTTTTTTGCTTTCTCTCTTAAATTCATCAAAGTAGACATCTTTTATTATTATTATTGTAAAACAACTTCAAATCTACCACTTTTTCACATAGGCCGGAGGTACTTCCGTATCCTCCGGAATTAGCATAAGTTCTTCTCGAACAAAAGCTCTCTCGGGTCCATCTTGGAGATAGTACAAAATACGTTGTCCTGGATACTGTAAGATTTCACGGAAGCGATACGTTTTCCGACTCCAATTGTTGTCCGTTGCACGACGTTTTGTGTCATCATGTTCCTCACCTGGTTGTAAAAGATAGCGATACAACCCTGATTCAATCAAAGCGTCTTCCTTCGGATAGAATTCGACTTTTAACGGAACTTCCTCAAGCTTTATCGCTTTTGATGGTTTCATACCCGTCCTCGAAAGCACGGTGTTGTTGAGTTGTTTCACAATTTTCTGATAGTATCGAATCCATGTGGTACTCTTTTTTTCTGGATCCTCCATCTCTTGCGCATCTTGTATTTTGAAGAGTTTCAGAGCCAGAATCTTGTTAAAATTTTCCACAAAGGCTGTAAAATTATGGTGATACTTTGTTGTAATTCTCTTCACTTTGACGTCATGCTTCTCAAAGAGTTTGCTTGTTGCCGACTTGAACTCGGAACCATTGTCAACATGGAGTTCATCCGGATATTTCAGAGGTCCCTTTTTATAGATGTCGGCAAACATCTCGACAACGTCGCTCGCTTTCTTCGTTCTCAGAGGTCTGCTCGCTTTATAACCTGAAGCGATGTCGATAACATTCAAAACGTACTTGTACGTATTCTGGTAGACTTTGTCATGAGGTAAAAACATGAGATCTGCCTGATGTATCTTGTTTACCTTGGTTACGTAAAAATGTGCATGATCAATATGTTTAGGACGAGGTAGATGGATCTGCCATAACGCCTGTCTCACGAGCCAGTGTAAGACTTCCTTCTTTTTCAAACCTAATCCCTTCTGAAGCTCTTTAACAGCCTTGTGATCTACCCAAAGGTCTTCAGGCTGGTAGTAAATATCACTCAGGTTCTTTTCACTCATTTTATTATATATAACGACGATACACTAAAAAACCTAAAATACTTAGACTTCCTCCAATAAACATCAACTCACTTAACTTTTGAGGTTCAGAAGGTTTATAAAAATCGCTGAATTGAGGTTTAGGAGGTAGTGGATTAAGATGTTGTTTTGTTATTTGATAATATTCACGCATACCTTCATCAAGATCGCGAATATAATTAGTTGCAGCGTTTCTTTCTCTTAGTTTCTCGTTTATCCATTCTATTCTATTATGTTCCTCTCGATTCGCTTTAGCTTGAGCTTTTTGAAATTCTAATACTGCTTTTGCTCTTTTACGTCGTTCTTCATCTGCTTCTTCAGCAGAAGAATGATTCATGAGATAGTTTCCACCAATGAAAGCACCTGCGTTTAAAGCAGCGCCAACAGCTATAGCTAGTAATGTTGCCATCTTTTTTATTCTATATAGAAATAGAATCTTTATACCAACCTTTCTTGAGTGCGTAGTCGTCAGTAACAACCGCTAACTCAAGATAACTCAGGAATTTTCCAGCATCGGATAAATCCATCTTCGCACTTGGTGAGCTGACACCAAAGATCTTTTTCGCCGCGAAGGCGTACAACAACGTGTAAGCACCGAGTCTGACTGTTGTCCAAATACTATCAATAGCTTCCTTCTCCATTTCCTTCTCCATTTATTATACCTTTTTTAGATGATATTTTAAGAACATCTAACACATCTCACTGAAGTTCAAACATCTATCAACGTTTTACCTCCAAATCCATCAACCTTATTTTTTACGTTTTTGAGCGGTGAATCATTCGTTGTTTTTTCTTCTTTCTTTCGACTCTTAAAATATACAAAACCAGCTATGACAAATATTACTAAAACTCCACCACCTAAGACTTGATATGAGCTGAAAGACTTATCAAGTACTTGCTTAGGTATTTGATTAGGTACTTGATTAGGTACTTGATTAGGTACTTGATTAGGTATTTGATTAGGTACTTGCGAAGCTGAATTAACTTCTAACTTTTTCTTACGATTCCATTCCGCTAACTTCTTCCCCGATGCTATCCGTCCTTCGTTCTTCACTTTTGTTATCTTTTCGTTGCTCATTTATTATTTCTAGTAGTTTCTTCTGTTCATCAATTCGTCTATACTTCTCCCAATCAAGATTATTGAAAACGATCGACACTAACGCTACTGGACAAAGCCAGTTTTTGAAGTTTGAGTAGATAGCCGATCCCATATTATCCATAGGAGAAAATCCTTCTAATTTTGAACTTATATTGCATGCAATCGAGCTATTAATAAGCGGATGAGTATTTAATTGATTCATCATCAAGCCCATATCTTTGACACCGAAAAATTCACTTATCACCTTATTCATTTGCGGAGCTGCTGTTTGCATCACTGCTTCTATCTGAGCTTTATCCAGACCTCCCTGCTGTTGTAAACGAAGATGTAACTTATCGATAGTTTTGTTGCTTGTTTTATTCAAACGATCAATTGTCCATGCTGTTTTCCCACCTAGTTTTAAACCTTCACCACGCTCAATAAGAGATTTTAAAAACTCTCTTTTTTTCACCTGTTCCACACCTTTTTTAGGCGTGTCTACACAATCAGCATTATTCAAAAAATTGTCAATATGAGCATTAGATAAACTTTTCTCGAGATCCATGAGTAACTTTATTATATATTTAAATCGGTATAAAATTAACATCAAAAATACCACCAAAATTAGTGTTTCATACATATTTATTTCTATATACAAATTTACAGTGAATTATGGTTTCTTTGGTATTTGCTTTATCTTGTTACAACCACCACACACATAGTACTCCATTTTCGCGACTACTTGCTTAGTTTTTTGATCGTAAGTTTTTTCAGTTCGTGTTAACTTCATCGGCTTTCGACAACTATCGCAGGTAACCATTTTTTTCTCTTTTCGCCTTTTCGCTTTTTTTTTTTTTTTCTCGATCTTTTCTCTTCATATGAAAGACTGACTGATCTGTAAAGTCACTATGTGTTATTTTTCACATATCGACTCCTGTAGAGATTTACTGATCTGTGAAGATTAGTAAATCAAAAATTCTACTTCGGCTTTACTCAATATTCAGCATGATTTTCTTGATTTTTTTTACATTTTAAGAGGTTCTGTATGAATACCATCTTCCAAAACATACCGCTTGTCGTAGTACGCTGATAGACCAAGCTTGTTCTGCTCATAGGTGACCATACCTTGATCATCAACTCGAAAGCCTCTATTTTGAGCAGTGTCTAGTTCACCATGTAAAGCCTTTAAGTATCGGTCCCAAGTCAGTTCATTATGCTTCTTTGACATACCCTTACACGAATACTTAGTACCTTCTTTCCCTTCTGCCAGATTGCATTTGGCTGATAGAGTTATCATACGACTACCTATAAACTCTGGTTTAAACAGACCTCCTGTGCGACTCGAGTATTTATCAGTTACTATCCAATCTTTCACATTCTTCTTGTACTCCTCAAGTAGTTCAGGTTTCACAACATCTTCCAAGGTTTCTCCAGATATCGCAAAGTAAGCACTGTCGGTATCCATATACATATACTCAAAATTAAATCGATCTACATACTTGTCCAGGAAATCATAATAGAATTCCAACATACGAAGCTTGGCTAGTTGGCATACCGCAATACCACACTGATACGCTCTATTAATGCTAATCTTGTGCTTTCCTTCACGAATCTCGTACGCGTCACCTATCTGTTCAAGATCCTCGAAGAATGGAGATCTCATTGCTGTATCCACCTTCTTTTCATCTCCTGTAAATAGCGTGTTACAGTGTCTAGTCACATCCTCAATCATCTTTCCGTAGAAAGAGTTGGCTTTCAATTTGGCTGTGTCACCTATGATCTGTTTGTCGGGGTCTTGATCAGCAGCTCTTCGTGCGTCTGCCACTTCCTCAGGGAACCATGCAAATGGCTTACCACGCTTATACTGCAGGAATTCATAGAAGGCTGTCACTCTCAATCCGTGACTTAAGTACCATTTCATCAGGAGAGTAAAGAGCAGAATCTTGTTAGCTTGCATCACACCGCAGAGTTTACGTATACCAGGAATACGCTTACGCCCTGTAGCTTCTAGATAGTCGTGCATACGCTTAGGAATCTGCTTGTCTCCTATTTCCATAACTACAAAGAGCGGTGACATTTCACTAAATCGATCATACAGCTCCACAGGAACTTCAATATCCACTTGCACAAAACCAAACAGTGAGCCATTCTCAATACCTGTGTTCAAATCCTGCAAAGTACTTGTACATGTAGGAGTATCGATCTTGATCAATTTCTCCTTTCCACATGGAAAGTCATACTTCAACGTACTAGGATAGAGCATGTTAGCATCAAGACCTAAGATCGTCTTGCATAACCTTGGATTCTTATACATATGCGATCTAATCCGAGTTACATCTCGCTCATGGTAACGACAAAACACTATAGCAGGACCACCTACCATACCCGTCTTTAAAAGATCGTAAGCTCGGTTCTTTGTACATTCTTTACAATCTTCTTGTACCTCTTTACACGATTTACACCTCTTTTTGTAACATGTACTTTCACACTTATGCTTACAGGGTTCTCCCGGTGCGTATAGCTCTATTCCCCCTTTCCAACGCAATGCCTTGTTCAACACATACATCATCGAAACTCCTGGTATACTAACAGCATCTTTTAAAATATCGATATCATCTGTATAGTACTGCTGTCTTGTCTTATCTACCGCTTCAACGAAAGGTTCTACATCTGCCATGTTGTACTCACGCAACCAATCCATCATAGTGATACAACCACGATTTTCAAACTCTACACAAAACTTCTCATACTCTTCTAAAGATAGCGTATTTTTACCGCTAAGTCGACTATAAAAAGCTTCATGTCCTACAGGCCCTATGTGACTAAGCTTTTCATAGTTTGTCAGCCATTCATATGGGAATACCAGCTTCTCCAGTTTACATTCCAGAGACTTACACCATTTTGCATAACTCATACCTGGAGCAAGAAAGTTGGAAATGTCAAGGAATTTAAACTTACCCATACTCAAGAACATATAGTTGTTAGCCTTCTTTGCTACCATAATCTCCTTCTTTCCCTCTTCAAACTTAGAGATTTTCTCCACAAAGTATCTCTTGATCAGATTTAGATCGTATTTTCCACTATTAAAACCAAAGACTGGCACTTGGTTTACCCAACTGTTCCATTTGTCTTGTATCCTTTGTGGCAGCATATCGAAATCTTCAGGTTTTGGATACATTCTCTCTACCTCTGCTACGATGAGTTCTTGTCTCCTTTCAAGCTCCGCTACAAACTCTTCAATCAACACTTGGGGATCTTCATGTACAAGGAATGTAGGTTCTACACTCAAACTGTCATGAATTGCAACACTTACTGGTACATGCTTAGAGATATATAGCAACTCAGCTGTTCTCTGCTCGTTCAACTCTTTCAGTAAAGCTTCAAAGTCGAACACTATGTAGTGAGGATATGCTGTAAACTCTTTCTTAAAGTACTTATTGACTTTAGGTGGATTCTCGCATTCCCAGATCGATACGAGGTTGTAACCAAGTTCAGTTATAACTTTCGCTTTGTCTTCCGTTAGAAGGTACCGATTCTTGTCCACATTGGTTCTGTTAGGCTGACAGGGACATCCATGCCACTTGCAACCGTTGTACTCGTAAACAGTTTTAGTGATGGGCTCATAACCATCTACCGAGAATAGTTCATGATTCAACGCATTGCGTAACACACGTTCTCCACCATGACCGCACATTGCATGATGGATATGTCTTCCTGTCTCTATCGACATATACTCCATCCATTTGCAGGCATCATAGCTAAAATTACGATCACCGTAAAATACCTGCTCTGACTTGGGTTGGATTCGCTTCACTTTTGAACCTGGACAGATGATCTTCGTCTTCGCTCCATTGCACTCTTCTTGTTTGTGCCGGGTGAGGTTTTCGGTTCGTGTAAACTTCTGATGGCAGGCTTCACATTCCCAGTGTTGTGTGAGGACATCCAATTTCTTGATGTAGAAACAATGACCATCTAGCATCCCAAGATTGATCGTATCCAGTCCTTGCTTGTATTGCTTCTGTCCGTATACAAGTCTCCAAGGTGCCTTATCAGAGTTTGTCTTTGGCTCGAAGACTCTAATGTTGATCTTGAAGTGCTTCGCGATGCCTTCCATGTCCACTAACCTCGTAGCACGTACGTCTTTTCGTTTCAGATTTGGTTGTTCGTAGTATTCTCTAGCCAGTCTGAGAGCCTCCGCCGTGAGAAATTCGCTGCCTCTTTCCTTATCCTTACGCTTATAGATTGCTAAACATCGCCACATGCACATAGTGTCGGTTCTTGCATCCTTATCATCTACAGCGAAGATACAACGCTTCTTTCGTAACCAATCTGGTAATGGACCACAACCTAGCAAAGGTTCTCTCGTAGATATGATTTTGATCTGCACATGGTCAAACACAACCTTTCCTTCATAGGCACCACGCGTTTCGATAGTTCTCTCATGTGGTAAATACGCTTTGCCCCAGAATTCATAGTCATCAAGATCAAGACGCTTGTTCTCACATTGCACTATGAACGCTTCAATCTCTGCCAAACTTGAGAATGACACGTTAGAACCCTTCGTTTTATGATACTCGCTTACACCACCATTACCATCATAGATATCACACCCAAAGCTATACACAACTGTAACTCTCATCTCAATATGACGTGTGATTTTTCGCATAATTGGCTCTGTCAACGGACGGTTAAGTTTTTTTGTAAATTTCCATGTTTTGATACGATCCCCATATTTCACCGTTTGTGTGTCGTGCTCATCAAAAAGCTCCTGTGCATCTTCGAGCGCAGCGTCATCCGGTTGATTCTTTGGCTTTGAAAACAGATGCTTGATATCTTGAATCCTTTCCTCCTCTTCTCTCATGGCTTGTCGTTCAACAGCTAAAATAAGTGGTGATTGTTGTCCATAACCAAATCTCTTCTTAGTCCGATTATATAAAGAAGTAAGAGACTCACGAATACCTTGAAGTCTCTTTGCGAGAGCCTCGCGAGTGGTTGCAACAGGTGCTACAGCAGCGTTATATATTTTTGAAATACCATTTCTCAAGTAACTCAACATCCTTTATTATATACAGAATTTTCAACTAGCGAGATTTTTTCAAAGTGGACAGAAATGAGTCAGGGAATTCCCCTAACTCATTTGATGAATGATGATCAACTGAGCTTAACGCATGCCCGGCTAGTCAAACTATGAAATTTACTCTTCACTCATTTGATGAATGATATTGACGTCATATTCTAAAATCACAGAAAAGGGAAATTCCCTTTTTTATATACCGATTGTCAAATTTATAAGGGTTTGACCGTGAAATTCAAAAAAGTCTGGATATAATCACTCCCTACTAGTAGTAATGTTCACAATTAATTCAATTGTAGAAGTAGATGATTTATGGTTTTGAAGAGAATTAGCAATACCAAGATAAACATAGCTAGCATTATTGTCATGAAATTGAACATCCACAGTCCTTGGAGTTTTCAATAAGGTTCTACTATCTTTAGGTAGCTTTAGACCATTGTTTCTTAAAATCACAAGTAAATCATTAATGGATTCTCTTGTGAGTTTATGTTTTATGGCCCAGCAAGAAATTTGTGTTTGAAGATCAGGTACTTCTTCATCAAGCACCATATCCGATGTTGAATCTTCCATATCTATGTCACTGGAGAAGTCATTTGAATTAAATTCATCAACGACTACCTCTGTTTCAACATCATTGAATGATGATGATGATGATTCTTGTTCAGCTAAAATTTCATGTGGTGCTGCTAAAATTTTGGAATTTATAGGTACATCGAAAAATAGGTTAACCATTTTTTGAAGTTTTCTTCGGTTATTTCTCTTTTTTGATGCCTCCATGATTACTATAATAAATGTAGATTTGTTTTCCTAAAGTGTTGATTAGTTTACTTGCACGTTTTTTTTTTCTTCTTTAAATTTTCTACTTTAAATGACACAAATTTTGACTGAGCTCTAGCTACACCTCTAGATTTAGAATCAGATTTCATTGTCTTATTTTTTTTATGTAACATAATATTAAATTCATGAATATACAGAATGTTAAAGACTTTTGAAGAAATGTAAATGTTAAAAAATCATAATCAAAAACCTTTTTTATATCTGAGCTACTGATTAACATGCAATTAAGTGGTTTTTGTTTCACGTAAAACATCAGAATTTCATTTACAAAAAATCTGAAGGCATGCAACATTAGAAACTTTTTTTCTCACAAAATTAACATGAATTTTATCTGCAACAATGGATTATTTTTTCACAAAATTAACTTTGCGTAAACAAAAACCATTTATTCATGCTGACTTGAGGTAACAAAAGATGATTGTTTCATATACTTTACACAATGTACTGGCATCCATGCAGATAAAAAACCCTCAAACAATAAAATGCAACATTAGAAGTTAAAAATGTTAATTTCATGAAAAAATAATTCCAATATGCCTTAAGTATATAAATACTATAGCCAGGAAATACCACAGGTTTGAATAGATACTACAATTTTCTAGTTTTCTAGGCTAAAACAATACATTTAAGTAAATATAACCATCAATATAATTTTTAGTGAGAAAATTGTAGCATCTACTTTCAGCTTTTAATATCATAATCAAAACAAAATCAAGTGGATTTTTAATACACGAGTGGGGTGTAGAATGATTCATGTCGTTTTATATTACTTCTCAGCGAGGAGGGTAATATTTTGAAATTACTGTGATTTTAAACCAACAGTATTATCGACATAATCAAAATCTAAGGTCGTTCCAGCAGAATATAAGAGGGTAAAACCGGCTACTTATCATTTCCAAATTTCGAAATGGATAAACTATAATAGATGAATCCAATAAAGCAAAACATTATCATCTTCTTTTCATCTGCATGTATCGTGTGTGAAGAAAGTAAACTTTCAGAATGATTCGATGTAGAATTCTCATGAATTTGATTAAAATGCAAACAATAAAGATGTTCTTTGTTATTGTTTTGCTCCATTGGTTATGAATAATTATGCATAACTTACTTTAATTGTTCGTTCGTCTTTGTCTTGTGCTTTTGCAGAGTGAAAAAATTAAAATTTCGCGCCCCAATACGGAACGAGGAGACAATAAAGACGGGGGGATGGAGAAAAGATACGAAACAGAAACATATCATAAAAAGATTATTTAGAATAAAGACTCAATTACATACATTTATTTCACTGTTTACTACATAAAAACTTCTTCACTAAGAAAGATAACTGCTAAATTCACTTTATAATGCGCTTAATCTTTTCGCAGACCCCCGGTTCTATAAGAGAAAGCGAATAGTTTCCTTTTGGTGTTAAAGAGGTCTTCAAAAATACCTCTTTATCGAAACCGCTTTAAAACCTCTTTAAAACCCGTAAAAAAACGCGCGAAGACATTGCAGTGTTTTCTAGATATGAATAAAACCGATTAAAAACGTTTTCATAAACACCACTTTAAATATCTGTTTTAAAAACGTTTTTGATACGTCTTTTAAAAGCAGTTTTCCTGGAAACCATAAAAACACCAAAAAAAGAGGTTTTTAAAACGTTTTGTGCCGGCTGGGCTCAAACCGGGGCGAAAATCTTTTTTGTGTTTATTTTTGTACTGAAACATATTTTTATGCTCAAAGTAAGTATTTAACTTTTCACCCCGGGGTGAAATACGAATCGTTTCACCCCGGTTTAAACAAGACGTGTATCGTAAAATATTTTGAACCCGGGGTGAAATTTCGCCCCGGAGTGAGTTTCACCCCGCTTACATGTAACCATGCTCTTAGGCTCCACACTATGACACAGCCATGTCATAAGCGAGTGCCAAGGGCGAGGAATAACGGATCAGTGTGGTGTTCATTTGTTGTTGTTATGAAGTTAAAATTTGTATTATATTTTTTGGCTTTTAAAAAAAACTTATGACGTGAAATATGATTACCGTAATGCATCGAATAAACGCCCGGGGCGTTTATTAAATTTTTGAAAAATTTGAGGGGCGTTTATTTGAAGGGGGCGTTAAAAAGAGGGAGGCGTTTATTAAATTTGTTGTCACTGGTAAAAGACACAGAGAAGTTGGTTTAGTCGTTCCTGCGAAACTCAGTTTCGAAACTCAACAAAAGTCCTGTGCAGAAGTGCTTGATAAGGAACTCCTCAAGCGGAAAAACTTTTTCAACATTAACTCTAAAATTTAAAAAGAAAGGATTGCACAGAAAATTTCCTGCATTTAAAAAATCAAGAAATAAGGTCTCAAATAAACGCCTCTTTTCATTATTAATGTTTCAAATAAACGCCTCCTGTTAGGAGGGGCGTTCATTCGAGGGGGCGTTTAATAGAAGGGGGCGTTTATTCGATGCATTCGGTATTTGAAAAATACTTTTCCACACTTTTTTCTGATTTTTGTTTCGCATTAAAGTCGTGTTCTGATTTGTTGAAAAATTTCGTCAAAAAAATTGCACCAATCACAACACGGCAGTTTTCTTGCAGCAAATTCGCTCTACAACAGATACAACAGATATATATATATTCCTTGCTCGAGATCCATTATATCAAATCGTCTAAAAAGTGTTGACAACAACGTGGTGAACGAAACAAAGAATTAAGGAAGTTACAGTCCAGGGAGAAATGTGTTTAGATAATGGTAAAGAAAGCCATAGGTTGGGGTTTATTGAAATTCGCATTTCAATACATCATTATTTACCTTATATAGCTATAGCTATACTTGATTCGAAGATCCTCCAATGCTTTCAGTGTGCTACCAATTTAGTTCTTCAAATCTCTGTACACTGTACGGATTTATTTGTAGAAATAACTGTGGTCATGTAGTTTCATCTCCAATACAATCAAATAATATTTATCTCTCTGTTGTCTTGGAATATTACTCTCTAAACATGTTTATTTTATTATATTAAATATTTTGTTTGACTTTTGAGAAGTATTCTTCCTCTTGGCTCTCGGATGACATCACAATTTAGTGGAGAACCCGAACACTCTCCTGAACCCTGAATTTATTTTTCATGACTTGTTGCATGGAAGGTTTGACCACTATGTTTTTTTACCCCAAAAAATACTGTAACTGAATTTTCAACCTACGTATCAAATAAATAAATAAAAGGACAAGTTTCACATGACTTTCCAAGCTGAAGTACATAAATTCCTTTTTTGGTGCAGCTAATTATATAAAATTATCATTAATGCTTTTTTATTATTATTTTCACACACATGTATTACAAGAACTTTTGGCACACTCATTAACAGAAACTTTTGAACCGTCCAGTCCAATCTGATCTGATCTGGATTGACCCACAGAACTACATGAAATTCTGCTTTTATATCTCACCACTTTCTTACAGCAATATGACCAAAAAAAAGAGAAAAATAGAAAGACAGCACGGTAGTTGTCAATGTGCTATTGTTGATGATGAAGGTAAGATATAATAATATTCCACTACTTTTTACTACTTTTTGTCAGAACTACCAATTACAATTGTTTCTCTGCCATTATCTGCATGTTGTTGATCTTGTTGTAAACAATTTATTTCTTAAAACTTCCAGTTGTTTTACAAGCACAATATTGAACTTTTAAAAAATTTTTTTTATCAAAGCTGGTTGCTCATCGAGCAGAAGGGAACTTGCATGTGTTTGAGGCAGAACCAGTAAACTAGGATAGTGCTGATTATATATTTCAAATAACAGTTAAGATGAAAAATTGGGACTTGAAGGCAAATCATGAATAACATATTTTTTGAATAATGATCAATGACCATTAAATAATGAAGCATTCCATATTCATGTTAACAGGAGACAGGTAATTCTCGAGTTACTTTTCGAATTATGACAAAAAAATGTTAACACAAGATTTTATAAGTTGAATTCTTCAGTTATATAACTCGAGTTTTTAATTTTTTTAAATCCTGAGTTTTTCTTTTTCGCATGATTTTTTGTCCAGATGTAACCATGAACTTGAACTTTAAATAACTCAAGTATAACCTGCCTCACATGCCAGTAATCAGCAAAAATCCATTATGCATAAAATTACATACCCCGCTCGCACTACCTTTTAACTGAAAGAAAGGCAGGAAAACAAAATACTACTGATCATTTTAATTTTAGAGCTTTCTTTGACAATATTTTTACCTTCATGTAGCCATTGTGCAGAACTATCCATGTTGTGAAGAAGTAAACATTACATCACGAATATTTCCAAAAAGGGAAGAAGCATATGTGGATGCTGTAAAGGTCACTATGCTCGTCAGTCTGTTGTTATCAGAAAGTAGTCCAGAAGCTACAATTACGATTATATGCTTGGTGTTAATCTATCTAGAAGATCATAATAGAGGCAATGGAGGTTTGTGTAAATGAACACCTTTTTTTATAGGCATCATGTAACTTGGCTTCAGCTTCTATTATACTCGTCTCTTTCAGAATTTGAGCCTACTTCTTTCTTGTCTAACCTTAATAACCTACTAGTTGAAAGGGCTTCAAGCACACACAACAGTTTTCAGAGAATTTTGCATGCATTCAAAGTAAAAAAAACTCGCACAGTATTTATGGTTTAGACAAAGCGTGTATAGTGAATTTTTTTTCGAACCAATTTTATATCTTTGAGAAAGAATATTAAGTATATTAAGGTATCTGAGCCTGAAGTGTATTCTTAATATATTTGTTCAACCTTGGGATACCTTTTATGCTTATTTTAAAAAAAGAGTGTATGCAAGCTTATACTTTCTTAAGAGTTAACCCTAGTTAATAGGATAATACCTTTCATTGCCAAAAGCAATCCTAAACTAGACAAAAATGAGTTCCTGGAATGACTAGAACCTTTGTGGTTGCTATATGCTTTTAATAAGAACACATCTTTGGAGGGACTTCAGAATTGAGCTTCAACAGTGATCCTGATTTTTTCATTCTCCGTAGATTTGGTGTTGCATGTTGCTGAGAATAAAAGCTGCTTGATAGAAAAAGTCAAAGAAGTCACTGATTATAATGGAAATATTGGTATGTTTGTAAGAAGTTTTATGTATCAGCAATTCGAGACTGTTTAGGTTACTGTAAAGGAAAAAATAGAAAAAAACAGTCTGTCTGAATGGACAACCAATTCGCGAAATTAAATTCCTGCAAAAAAAAATGATGCATTTTTAATATCTTTAATAAGGAGAAATTGTAATTTGTGAAAGGTTCAAGTTAGTTAAAGATATGTTGAACGATAACCAACTTTCGTCTTATTCCGGTCAATTCCAATTAATAAACAAATTTTCCAAAATAAATGTTCATAAAATGTTTCATTTTTGCTCATTTGCAAAACCAAATTTCTTCCCACAAAAATTTCTGACATTAACGTAGCTTAACACTCGTACCTCAGCGTTTTTAAAATAATTATTCTATTCAAATATTATTATGTAATAAAGCATAATGGTTGAAGATGTTTATGCGAGTAAAGAAAAAATGAAATACCCTTGCAGGGCATTTTTTCATGGCAATTACTATCCGATGGAGTGTCATAATTGATAAAATAGGCATAATTAACAATTCTGCATTTCATGCTTTTCATATTTGGACAGGAAAAAGAAGAACAGGGATGGTTGTAATGGATTTCTTTGCTTACACAGAAATCCAATGTATATATCTTTTGACAACAAAATTAATTTCAAAGCGGTGACACACGAATTCAGTTTAAAGTACCAACTTCTGAAAGAAGTCTTTTTCAAAGCAAAAACATTAGTACTTGTGTGATAGGAACTCGTTGAGTGAAAATAGTAGCCAAAAAATATTTATTTTTACATGAAAATTTTTATTCCTTCATTTAATGTAAGAAAAATGCTTTCCAAAAATATATACTTTCAAATATTTATTTCAAGTATTTAATGAAACATTGAGTGATAAAGAAAAACACTTTACAGTAACCTTAAGGCTGTCTACAGTGGCTTATTGCAAGCTTTTTACTTGACTTTTATTATTCATTTTTAGTTACATTGGTCAAGTATGATATAAAAGAGACTATGAGTTTACCAACACCCAGTGAAGAAGATGAAACGTGTGAATGTACAGAAGATTTGTGTGTTGAAACATCTTATCTCAATTACCCTCATTATAATATAGGTATATAGAATCTTTGTGATACTTCCTTCACCTTAAAAAATTTCTGCATATTTTCCTAACCAGCTTGAAGACAACATTTACAAACAAGTTCTTCATAAAAATCATTGTACAAAAGCAACTTGTTTTTCGTATTGTTTCATTTTCTATGGGCAATAAACCACTTTCAACAACTTTATTTTCTAGCTGTGCAGCGCCATTGTGACAACGATATATCTTCATTAACAGATGATAGTGATGGAACTTGTAATTGTCCTGAAAGCGTTGTTTATAGCGATTCACCCTCACTTTATTATCAGGGATTTTTCTGTACGAATTCCAGTGATAAATCATTTATCTATTTTAATCATTTATCTTCCCCTTACTTGCTATCTTTTGTTTCATTCTGATCATTTCCTACAAAACTAATAATAATAATATTTTTATTTTTTCAGTTTCAGATATGAAATTCAAAAAGGACGAGTTAGCTATAGTATGGCTGTCAACACATGTTCACGATAAATGGAGGCTGTTTTCCACAATGTTAGGCTTAGATATGAATGAAGTAGAAGTTATAGACTTAAGTTATGACCACCTACACGATAAACTGTTTGATGTCATCAAGGCGAGTGTTCGTAAAGAAGGGATCTTAAACTACCAGAAGATCTTGTTTATTTTAAACTACTTGGGTCTCCCACAAGACTATTTTGCTCATCTTTGTGGAGCACAGAATGCCGTATGTGTTCGGCTAGAGTAAGTACTTTTCAGAATTCAGCATAGTTTGGTGGGTTTTTTTGTTTGTGTGTTTGTTTGTTGTTTTTTTTTTGGGCGGTAGGGAGGGGGGCAATTTTGTTTGAAAAAAGTTATTGTTATAACCAGTATGGACTTACTTGTGGGGGAATAGGGTAAAAAACTTGTATGTTTCTTACTATCATATTTTTTTATTTTGAAGATGACATAGAGAAATGGGAATGGAATTTACTTGTTTCTTATTTTGTTCAGTATTAAAAGCCTTCTTTGTTTCGTAGATCCTGTTCTAAAAAGATAAAAAAATAAAATAAAATAATTAGTTTGCAGATAATAGCTCTGGCTGCCCTTACTTTAAGAACTCTAGGACCTGGTCTGGCTTATTTCCACAAATAAGGTTCCAGTCTCTCCTGTAAAAATTGATGATGCCGTGTGTGAGTTCTGGTTTCCTGGTTTCCTTATAACCCTAAAATTGAATAATTATTCAGAAGCATAATATATTAGCATTAAAATTCCCCCTTTCTGATACTAATGGTAAAAACTACATTACAAAGAAAAATATGACAGAAATAAACTATTTTATATTTATGGATGAAAAGATTAATTTTCGAATATTTCAGGACATTGGTTTGATCAATGACTACCGAGTCAAGGGACCCGAAACCTGGCCTATTTTGCTGATCAGTCACTATTTTAGTAGAATGTGAATTTTTGTATTTGTTATGCAAAAGTTATTTTATTATGTACAGACTGTTTATGAGTATTTGGAAATGAATGTGTAAGGTGTAGGTAGACTGGTTTTAAATTTTATAATTTATTGAAATAAAAAAAATTTTTTTTTTTTTTGGTATCACCAAATTTAAGATAACCATAAATGTTCTTATGTTTTTATTTGTCATGCTAGCGCCCTCCTTTCAATGAAAGTTAATCAAAATACTTTCTAAATAGATGTATATATTTACCCTTTTCTTGTGGTGGTACCCAAACTCACAAGTTTTGTAATTCTGGGAAAATTGTTTTGATGCTGTTTGTAATTATAAAACATGTTAACATATTGAAAAGAAAAAATTTTTTAAAAATATTAATTTTTAGTATTCCTTCTTCATAATTATTCTGTTTATTTAATTTATTATAATTATTATAATTTTTATATATTATGTGATCAAGTGATCAAAATTAGTGCCCCAGAGTTATTCGTTTCTCAAATTATTCTTCGATAAAATAAGCATTTCAATAGAATTTATTTGGATTTATTTTTTCATCAACAGAATTATTATTATTATTATTATTATTATTATTATTATTGTATATATTTTATAAAGTATAAAGGAGATAAATTAATAAATGAAAAAAAAATCAACTAGGTTAGAAAATAACAACCTTGTATGTTAATAAAATGATCCATTTTCCTATTTAGTTGTCAACTTTACGGATTTTTGAAGTGAAAAAGCAAAAATAGATTTCCATGGCGTCACAATTCACAGGGCGTAGCTAGAGGTCAGTCAAAATTTGTGGGGGAGAGTTAAGTCATTTATAGTAGAAAAGGAAAACGTGCAAGTAACCTATAGACACTTAAGACTGAAAAGAAATAACATTATGTTGGACTCCTCCTTTTTTTTGACTGACCTTGAATACGCTATGCAATTTTAGAATGAAAAATTTTTATTCGAATTTTGAAGGAAAAAAAATGATACTGCTTGAGAACTCGAAGCTCATCAAAAAATGCAATTATCGGGATACCGTAGTGAATCAGTATACTAAGAATTCCTTCCAGGAGTTCTGTCGCCGAAATCCGATCTTAGATCTTTCTTCTAATAGTAAGGCCGAGGAGTTCTGTCGCCGAAATCCGATCTTAGATCTTTCTTCTAATAGTAAGGCAGGTTAAACTAGTACAATATCAATGTAAATTTTTATCAAATGGTTTCCTGATGGCAAGCAAAAATTGTGAGTTTTTTTTCAGAAGTAACGTAATATTCACAGATTTCCTGCTTTGTCAAACTAATCCTACCAGCCTCGATATAAACCTCGATCAGATAAAGATGAAAGTGCCTGTCGTCGCTGATCGCAGATAGCCTTTTAAACTTTTCAAGTCCGCTTTTTACATAGGCCCCGCAGCACAGTAAGTTTAGAAAAATACAGTATTTATCGGGTTAACGATTTTAACTTCGGACACTATATGTTGACAATGACCTGCTCAGAGTTGTAATTTTTTGAGGTCGTTGTTGCCATATTGTCGACAGCTCGTGATATTTAATGTCTTTCAATATCGAGTCAACTTCCTTTATTTTGACGTACAGCATCATTGTTTGGACGATTTGCTTGATAGACCGTTCCTGAAATATGTCACAACAGCATTCGCCTCGTTTTCAAGTTGGATGACGAGCACATTCCCTAGTTGTTTAACAATGGTCTTGGATGATTGTTTATGACTATGGTTAAGCATCGTTACTTCTTCATCCAACCTTTGATTGCTTGCAACTGTTGGGCCATGTCCCTTACATCAGAACTTTGTCGGGGTAATAATTGTGTTCCAAGTAACATATTTTTTTAGAGCTATTGAAATTTCATAATAAATCTATATTCAACTGAATCCATTTCTTTCGTAAGTGGAAAAGTGAATATCAGATTTACTCCTAATTAACTGACCTTTAAAATGTAGTAATGCTTGGACGTTAAAAGATTTGAATTTGAATGGACGTTAAAGAGTTGAATGAATGAGTTGAATGGTGAATTTAGAGAATAAGATGTTATTTTAAGGATAACACCCTAAAAAATATAAAATGGAGGCAATTGTATTTTTTTATTCCATTGGTATGACCTAAGATTGCGACAAATACTTCGTTTCCAGGACTTCTTGCCTTTGTGAACGCAAAAAGCCCTGGGAACGAGGTTGGTGACAAATGATGATAGGCACAGTATACGTTTTGAGCATATTTTAAAAAAATCGATTTTTTTTAATTATTCTTCTATGAAAGTCCCATACATTTCCAAGTTATTTAAAGGGATCCTACCATCTAAAATTTGTTATTTATTCATATAGCAGGAAAAAACAAGATTGCTATGCAACACTACAAAAATATTCGCAGAATACAGCTTCGCTCCTTCCTTCCAAAATTTAGTTAAAGCGTCCAGTCCAGACGTATGGGAGAAGTACAAGAAAGGTTAGATAACAAAAAAGTGTAATGAAATTCAAATCTATTTCCACAAAGAAAACAACATTTATTCGAATTTCATAAGAATCTACTTTCGGTCATTTCCCAAAAGCAAAATCAAAACAAACATTCGTCTTTACAACCCAAATTGAAAGATTCAACCCAAATTAGCAATGTAAACTCTTTAAAGTTCATCGATTCGTTCGAAGAGATTACGAAGATTATGATTCAGACATCCTGGAATATTTATTCACACTAAAGCCGAACTCTTCGGTATGATAGACCAGCTTGGTGGTGCTAAGTTGCAAACCGCGCAGGACTAAGGGCTACTCTGAAGTTTGTTTTGATGAGGAGGAAGCGAATTCTCGGAAAGACAGTACAATATTACAAAATAATGTTGGCTGATTATGGACCCTAGTGTTTATTTTATACCTTATAAGATATGGGGATGTTTTATGTATGGTCTGAGAAAGTATTTTACAGAATATTGTTTTAGATGGTAGGATCCCTCCTCTATTAAACCTCCTCATAACTATTCTTGGGTACATGGTGAATTGCCCCCGTCATATTACCCCCGGAGAATTGCCCCCATCAAAGTTCCCCCCTAAAATTACCCACCCACCCCTTATAATTATAAGGGTCTAAAAATAGCGTTAATAGTCATTAATGGATCCGTTAATCTGCGTCAAGAGATACGGAATACTTTCAATGGCGTTGCCGATAATTTGCTCGATTATTTTGAGGATAAATACAAATTGGTCGCTATAGGTCGCCCGTTTTTTTCATAGATATCTGGAACATGTATCATAGAACCGAGCAAGAGCTTCCTAGAACCAACAATAATATAGAGGGCTGGCATCGGAACTTCCAAGCACGTATCCAATCCTGTCATCCAGTATTTTGGAAATTTCTTACCAGCCTGAAGAGAGAAGCTCTTGTAAGGGCATCAATTTTGCAACACCAAGATGACCTCCTCCTCAGAGAATGTGTTACGTGGATTGCAATGCTCAAATTCTAAGAATTGTTGACGACTATTCAAACAGGCAACTCCTTCGCACCTCAGAAGTATCGCTCGCAATTTATCATTTGAACATCTGTTTGTGTAGAACTAGTTTGTCTACTTTTGTTATGTTATGTCTTTCATCTTGCCTCAGTCTTTTCCTTCTCGTATGACGCCATTGTCATTATTTTCGATAAGAAAGATAAATTGGGTTGGGTTGGTTGAAACACCTTCTGTTGGAGGCAATCTTCCGGGGGAGGGGGGGGGGCAATTTGAGATGGGGGCAATTCTCTGAGGGGCGATCTTCCAGAAGGGAGTACGATATGGGGGGATCTTTCGGTGAGCAATTCTTGTTTGTTACTTTGGCGAAAAAATGTTATTTTTGGAAAAGATCACAACTCAAGTATGCACCGTTTTAGACTTTAACACTATCTACGCAAAATAATACTTTCTTTTCTTAAAATAATACTTTTCCAGTAAGACTTTTTGTGTGTCTGAGTAGTCTTACTCCGATCTACCTCGATTATCCAAACATGCTATTAGACCGCGTTGCTGGGAGAAGATGGAAATGGTAACTCGAAAATGTCTTCTCCTTCAGCAAGAAGTAAAGATCTTGTAAAATCATTGACAAATCTCCAAAAGGAAGTTGCTGGTGCCTCAACTTCACATCTTCCGGTAACTACTGATGAAGCAGATGAAGGTGAAGAAGACATGAAATTAAAACAACTTTACAGTGTAATAAAGTGCTTTTATTTTTTGAATAGACATGCTGTTTCCTCAAGAACTTCCTCACATTCCAAGATGTATCCTCCAATATAATGGCGTCGTTAGAAAACTTACTACCAATCCATTTATCCAAAGTATTCGGTCATTCTTCCAGAAATTCAGACAGATTGCCCAATAATTGAGTCACCATATATTTCTTTTGGCGTTGAATCACGCATAACTAAAGTACAATTGAATGGTCGAGGCAATTTTCACATGTGATAGTACTTGTCATGTGATTTAGATTAGTCTTAGATATAATAAAGAAAGTCTTATGAAAGGAAGTACTATATTTTATGCAGAAAAAAGAACAGAAAAATGAGCTTCTTGGTCAAGAAACGAAAAACGATTCCCAAATTCGGAATCAGTACCATTGAATTGTTCTACATGAAAATTTCGAAATTTGGTCCAAGTTTTGTCAAATTGTGAAGTCGTAGCTATTCCCTACAAATATGCGATGAACAGGAAACGCTCAAATATAATTACGGCTTCTAATTCCGACAGCAAATTTAATGTTGGGAAACCCAAAAGTAGTGGAAGCCACCATGGCTATGGTTCTATTCCACAACCATGGTGGGGGAAGAAGAACATTTTCAATTTTCAACCTCCCTAAACGCACTTTACCAAGCTATATACTTATTTCACATTTAAACGATATGGGATAACGTTTTTTGTGACCAACTCAAATCTTTTTTAGTCGTATAAAAAGAGTAACATTGAATAAAAAACGTTTTCTTAGCGGTTTGCTAAACGGTTTTTGTCGTGGTTTTTATAAACTCGTTCGTAAGGTACATTTTTGAGATCCATAGCATCTCTAGCTCCTCTTTGAAAATATCTGATTTTAACAAATGGTTCAATCTGTTATCAAGTTTTTTGAACTTTTTTACTTTTGGTACAAACAAATGAATGAAAAACCTTAACACGTTGTCAGTTTCCTTAAATTTTTTTAACAGCCGAGCTTGTAAAAATGTTTCTTCTGAAAGTTTAGACGATAGGTAAATAAACATTTCCAAATGTGCTGAATATATTTTAAAACGCTCCTTCCATTTATTTTAAAACGCTCCTTCCATTTATTTTAAAACGCTCCTTCCATTAGGGATTCTCAGTGTACCGTTTTTTAGATAGATTGCTTCTTCCTTTTTCGATTTCCTAGTATAATATATCCGTAAACCTTTTTACACGAATCGCAAAATTAAATAAATCCTATATGGCAAACAAATTTGAGCGTGACTAAATTTGGACGTAGTGGATTAAATTTATTTGCTCAAAACATTTTGGGCATTGATTTTGTCCCGAACTTTGTCATGCCCAAAGTTTACGTATTTTTATTGCTTAAAAATACGCCCGCCCTTTTTCTTACGCCCGCCCTTTTTACGCTGACCTTGGCGTTATTTTTTAAACTTCTACGGTCAAACTCTCACAGGCAAACTACGATGGCCCCGAAGGCTCACTATTCTCTTCCATATCTTTTTATGGCAAAGTGTTCTCTTCCGCAATTTTTCTGTGGCAAAGTGTTCTCTTCCATGGTATTTATGTGGCAAAGAATTCTCTTCCATGATATTTTTATGCCAAAAAAATCGACTTCAAACTTCTACTTTACTGGTGGGCGAGAGAAATCGTTGTCTTGATAACTTCATCTGGTCTGTATATTTTTCACATGGGGTAGTTTTATGTTTTCCATGCTTAAGAGGGTGTTCAAGGTAAAATCATGCATCAAAAACGTTTCGGTGAGAACCTACATAAAAATGTTTGAAAGAACGAGCATAAGTTGTTTTATAAAGCTCTCAACCACCCAAACAAATTCAACTATGTTTATATGTTATGCTTATGCTTATCGTTTTGGTAAGTGAATATTAGAAGAAGAGCTTGTGAATAAAAAAAACATCCCTCACATTCTGCTACTACCACGTGTAAATTTACACTCCTATACTTGCCTAAAACATAACGATGGAGATACCGACGAGAGGTATTTTATTCCCCGAAAAGTTCAAATTCTGGGTTGAGCAAACGTGTCTATTTAACAAGATATAGAATAGACCTTTCCCAAATTATGTTCACAGTAGTATAGCCTAGTTACCATGTTCTGCCTCGTTTTGATGCAATTCATAATTGCAATTTATAATTTAATGACTTAGTAACAGACATATTCCAATTCCCGTTAGCGCGGTTAAAAGCAATATTTATATTGAAAACGAGGCGGAAGATAATGTGATAATAATGTAAACGCTTCTTCACGTCATCCGATTATCAAAACGCCGAAAGAAACCCTGAGAACGAGGTTGGCGTTTGATAAAATTCGTTTGTCACACGGGGAAGAAAAAGTGACGAAATAAAATGTTGACCAGAAGAAATGATAGAGTCAAAATTATGCCTCGAAAATGAAAATATTTTGAAAGAGAAGTGTTTGTCCAAAAAAATCGCGGAAGGAGAACAGCGAGCCTCAAGCTTGGTTCCCACTGCGGCGATGATCGCTATCGCCCATACTTCATCGTCGACGATGAGTTTGGTGGGAATGCTGAAGTTCGTCGCCCAACTTTTTGAGATTTAAAGAGATTTGTGTATGTTTTGCCGAACCACGTGGAGTGCAAAATCTTTTTTCTTCAAAAATAAACTAGTGATCTACTTGATATAAAATGTAATGATAAATATACCTGTAAACCTTTTTGAGGTTGGAAAACCTAAAGAAACGGTATAGCAAGAAGAAGAACGCATACAAAAATGCTACCAAATCAGGATCTGGTTCACAAGAAGCAGAAGTCGCAGAAAAGGAGCTTAAACGCTACGATTTTCTTAGCTGGTTAACACCTTTTTAAGGCTGAAACAAACTATATCAAACGTGAATCCCAGTATCGGTGCAGTAAATGACAATCCAGAAGTTTCTAATGATGAACAAGATGATACTGAGTCAACATTCAATGACCTGAATTCCCCCGAACCTTTAAAGTCACCGAGCATTTGTGCCGAAAAACCGTCCAAGAAACGTAAACTTAAAAACGAAGAAAATGATAACGAAATTGAAATGCTTAAAACTATTCACCAGAAGTTAATTGAGGATTAGAAAAGCTCTAATGATGACGATGGAGATGCTACTTTTGGCAAAATGGTCACCAAGGAATTGAAAGTTTTGCCACATCACTTGAAGTTTAGATTTAAGCATGATGTCAATAATTTTAATTTATAAATATCAATCACAGTTGTTCGCACAATCCCGGAATCCTGATGATTCACATGTTCAAAAAGTTTTTCAAGCTTCTGCTTCTGCATCGAACACAGGTCAGGCTGGTTGGTATAATAATTTGTCAATGTATATGAATAATAGTGAATAAAGTATACTTTTAATATATGATATATGCAGATGTTGTAAAAACTTGCTTCAGTCAAATGAAGTACTTGTATCTCGTTGAATCACGACTATACTTCATGTCCGCCTAACATGATCCAACTGCCATTCTAAAGCCCCAACCCCATTTACCTATTCTGAAATAGCATTGCGCATTTCTACTGCATCTTCTCTTGGGCGACATCCACGCAAATTCCTCACTTCTACAATCCCTCCACTTTCTTCTGCGACAATTTTCCTCCATTCACCTTACCTAATTTCTCCACTCCCACTGTAATTATCAACAAAACCCGATGGACAATATGATGGATTATCAGTAAGCTTCAAATAATTGTGCAATCCAATACAAGCCAATGTGTACCTTTCTGCATTCTCCACCAAGGCCTTGATAGGCTTTGAGAAAATCCTCCAACGAGCCACCAGTATTCCAAAAGCATTTTCGATCACTCGACGCGCGCGAGATAATCGGTAGTTGAAGACTCGTTGTTCATCCAACTTGCCCGGAAAAGGTCTCATTAACCATGTTTTCAATGGGAATATTTCGTCTCCAACTAAGTAATATGGTAATGGGTTAAAGTCGCAACCTTTGCATGCTTCCGCTTCAGGAATTTGTATCGAGTTGGTTTCAAATCCCTCGTAAATTTTGCTTTTTAACAGAACCCCACTGTCGTTATTACTGCCATACTGACCAACATCTATCAACGTGAAACAATAGCGGGCATCACATATTGCTAAAAGTACCAAGCTAAAAAACCCTTTGTGGTATAGCGTGCCTGTGTTTTTAGGGCATTCAATTCGAATGTGTTTTCCATCGATAGCTCCAATGACATGGTTAAAGTTCCAAAGTTCTTCAAATTCTTCAGCGAGGATTTTCCATTCTTGACTTGACGATGGATGAGCCACGTATGTAGGAAACAAAATTTGTCTTAATGCGTCACAAGTTTCAGAAATTATCTTCGATACTGTAGCTTTACTCATTCGGAAAAGAAAGGTTAACGAAATTTGAGATTCACCGGTAGCCAGAAAACGTAAGGTCAAAGGTAGTCGTTCAGCAGGAGAAATAGCTTCTCTGAAGTTGGTGTTCTTCTTTGTGATGAGTGGGGAAACAAGCCCAAGCAAATGATCACATCGTTCGGGAGACATTCTCAAAAATCTTAAAGTTGAAGAATATAGTTTTAATCCTTCAGTTTGTACTTCTTTTCATAATGTTTACATACATTATGATTCTCTCTGTCAACCAAACTCCGCCAAAATTTGTTTGTAAGCACCTTTGTTTTCCCTATGCTTGAAAATTTCCCCGTACCCAAAATCGTCGTCTTTTTTGTTTTTGTTTTCTTTTAATTCTTTTTCTTAAAACCATAAAAAATAATCGAAGCAATTTTCTTCTTGTCCAATTTTCTGCTAGCAGCCATGTTTGCTTTAATTTCAGAACAATTTTCTCATTCTGTCAAAAAGTTTAAAAGCGATGAAAAAATAAACCACCAGTGGGAACACATCGGCGATAAGTGTTAGGCGATGAGCTTTTGGCGACGAATCATATGAGCGACGAGCGATGAGACTCATCGCCGCAGTGGGAACCAAGCTTCAGGGGCATACACAAAAATTACAGAGAGAACCCTTACCACGAAAGATTTACGGAAGAGAACACTTACCACGAAAGATTTACGGAAGAGAACACTTTGCCACAGAAAAATTGCGGAAGAGAACACTTTGCCATAAAACGATATGGAAGAGAACATTGAGCCTTCAGGGCCATCGTACCAAACATCTAACGCCAGCCCTTTTAACGCCATTAAGTAGACTGGACTGTGTTGTACGGAAAATTCTCACTCGGAGGATCATATCTAATACAATGGAACACGCACATTTTTTAACAAGAGATCTTTCGATTGTTATTTCGGAAGATTTCTTTATCAAGATATCTGTAAGTGTATATGCTGGCCTTAATGCGTATCCATAGTTAAGTCTTTTGTTCGTCTCAGTAGAACCACAAGTCATAAATTATAACCATGATATATAACAAAATAGTTTATTCTCAACACATCATGCCATTGCTTTTAAACCTATTGTTTTCATAATTCAATGAAATGGACATAGGACAGTTATATCATTTCTATAGGTTTTTCTGCTTTTTTTAAATATCTCGTTTTGAATTTCTGGTATGTGTACAGGTAATTTTTCTCTTTCTGTGCTCTCCTTCGTTTTTGGTTGTTCTTCCTTTCATTCTTTCAAATAAAGAAGGTACAAAGTAGCAAGCATCACACCAGCCTGTTTTCACTATCCTTAATGAAATTATCCATTATGTGAAGCTTATACGCCAAAGATATAGCAAAATATAGCAAAATCGTGTCATTAACCACATCAGTGTGTGTGCGGGGGGTTACTGATAAGTTATATTATATATGGTTATTTTTCTCTTTAGAAACTATGTACAAAATATATCTTTGAAACTTTAAAAAAAAATTCAATAAATAAAATTTTAATTAATAACAAACTGGCGAAATCAACACCAGTCCTTCTCTACTAGCAATACAAAAAAAGCTGGTAACTTTTTAACTTGGCCCTAACGACATGAATCACGTGATTGTTGTGCTTGTTTGTTTTTACGGTCAGCCATAATATTATCGCATCTCTCGCCTCAAATTGATTTTGGGAACTGCACCATAAATCTTAAGATCACACGATTCGTGTCGTAGCCCCTTTAAAAAGATACTATATAAAAACAAAATGAAAAAAAACAACAACAAACAAATCAATAAACTAAATAAATATATACAAAATATTTACAAAGAATAAACAGATTATTTACAAAAGTAAACACTGGTTTTTATTCTTCCCTACGAAACTTAATATGACGGAATAAATATACATTGAGAATTTTCTGACATAAACGGCGGCATAGGCATATACACGACATGACGGGTTGGATAATCATAGTCCGACATGATCGACATTTGAGGCGTCGAAAGAGGAAGCGAAGGTCGTACAGGCGTATAAACATTGTTGTGATTGGAATCGGGCTGTGTCGATTGATGGAGCAGTGGTGGCGTCATCGGTGGTGACGGTGCAGGTGACGAGTCACAAGACGACGAACTGTAATAACTATTTCTCGAAAATTTATATGTATACTTTGGTTTCTTGTGGTTTTCCGTCGCTGTTCCAAAAGAGTTGACAGGTGTCGCATTGACGATTCAAACTGGCACATAAGGTGGTAACATATCAACACTCTGAAAAGGATAAGAGACAATATTACAATAGAAGAGTGCCTAAATTGTTTAATTTGACACCTTAAATAAATTAGGATTTCTCACCTCTTTTTTCACAGCTGGGCCGACATTAATTTTTTTTCCCATCAAATATATTGTTCCATGGTTTAAAACTCTTTTCGCTTCTTCAGGTGTTGAAAACGAAACAAAACCAAAACGTTTTGATCTTTTTTGATTATCTAAAACGACTTTGGTTTCAATTACTTTACCGAAAGAACTGAAAAATTTCCCCAGGTGGTCAGCGGTTGCCTGAAAGAAAAATTGACGTAAGAGATTTAAAGATTGCGCAATTAAGATACTCACAGGTGCCAAGGTGTTTGAGTGCAAAATAAATACTTCAACACATTAAGGCCGGTGTTTTCACTAAGTTTTCCACACGAAGCGACTTTTTTCGTGATGAAATATTCGCTGATTTTTATTTCTTTCTTCCAATACTTATTTTATTTTAACAGACAAATATTTATTATTAAATATATATTTGAAACCAGTTAAAACCATTAAAGAAAACTCACCTTTGGTGGTAAACACCCGACAAATAGACGATTCGGGAAGTGAGTGCCGTATATAACTGAAGAATGATCTCCCTGAAAAGAAAACAAGGCGAAATGTTAATGTAAATAATCACAACAAAAAATAAATAGTTTGTAATTAAAATATACAATATTGTCGAAAACACTTAAGAATACAAACATGGTGCCTTATAAATTCGAAATGGCGAACTGCAACATATATTTACCTGTTCCATCGTTCTGACAAACTTAAAACACGACTAAAAATATTGTTTTCTTTTTTTGAACGTTTTACTTCTTCGTCTGCGATACAACTGAATGATTAAGCAAGCCGAAAATATCTTTATAGCTACTTCTAAAGTTTATTGTTATATTATATCTATTGTATAAGAAACAATTATCTTTTTTGAATGTGCGTTAACTTTAAAATATGTTAACCCCCGGTTCGAATTCATATTCTTTGCGTAATAAGAAGAATAGACAAAAAAAAAAAAGAAAAAAGTAGAAATCGGTTTTTATTAAAGAAGAAATCGGTTTTTATTAAACCATTCTGTAGAGAGTCTCGTGAGAGAACCTCTGTGCAAACAATGCGTTATTTGCTTAGTATACAAAAAAATAGCTGGGAAACAAAAACGGAACAACACCAAGAAAGATATAAATGTTAAAAACAAAAACAAAAACGATTTAACAAAGAAATATAAACCGAGGAAATAAATCAGGGAAAATATCTATTAGAAGTGACGAAAATTTTCCCCGATTTAATTTTCCCCGAATATACTTAATTTTTTATTAAGTTTACTGCGGGCTCAATCTCCCCCCGACTTTTCCCCGATAAGGTAACAAATGAAATATTACTTAATTATACCATTTTTCACATCTTTTCACAGATTTAACATTCGTTTCAATTGCAAATATAAAAGAATTAATATAACAAGGATTTGAAAAAAACATAAAATATTATACATATTATTAATATATATTTCAATATATATTTAACATGTATTTCCGTTGCGATTTTCCATCTAGAACTTAGTCAATTTTAGCGAAGGAGAGTTAATTCATTCAGAGTAGAAAGCTAAAAAACTGACGTTGTACTAGACACAAAGAGATGTTTATTAGTTATCGATAAATTACCTTACAGCAGAATTCGCGCATGTCTCTACGCAAGTTTTTTTATATATATATACCTTATAGAGGATAAAAGAAAGTCCGGTTTATATTTAGTCGGGGAAAAATTTGGTCCCTTTCCCAAAATTAGTCACTTTACCCCGACCAATTTCAGCCGTCGCTACATGTAATTACGCGAACTGGATCATTCATTCGTATATGGCATACGTTATGTTCGGCTTTCTAAAAAATAGCACTACGGCATCCCCGTTATGGCTTCGTAATTAAAATTTGTTGGAATCGTTATTCCTTTTAAGACATGGATGTAAGAAGAAAACAGCCAAGCTACAGTATCAAGTCATAAGTTCGAAAATTATTTTCAGCCAAAAATATTTTTTGCGGAAAAATCGGGGAAAAATCTTTGTCGGGGAAAAATATCTGTCGGGAAAATAAAGTCGGGTATAAAAAAGCCCGGGGAAAAATTAAGTCACTTGCAAAAAATTTCGTCCTTAAAACTCGACTATTTTATTTTTTATTCCCGATATGGTAAAAAACCTAGCGAATGGTTTAGTAACAAAAGTTTCTTAATTTTATGTAATCATTTTAGTACTAAAAGTTTCTTAACGAAACTAAAACCAAAATTGCGTACTGCCGAATTTTTCTTCAATAACAATCTGCTCAGTGTGAATTAAGCTTTAACCTTCCGTGCCACTCGCAGCAGACAAGCGCTTTCCTTAAAAATGAAGGGGGCGCGACTAACTTTAAATACAATGAGACATGAAATCCAAAATGTTTATTCAACTGTGCTGCTAATTATTACATAATAAACAATTTATTTATGTTGTTGTGAATAGATTTTGAATAAATAAACAAACTCACAATTAAAGACATAAACCGATCTAGAGTAATTAATAAACTATTGTGATGTAATTAGTCAATATTTTACTTTCGATTAAATATTTAGCAATTTTTTCTATTGTTCATTGTTCATTGTTGACCGTCATGTTCATATTTTTGTCTTTCCAGCAAAATACCCAATCACATTATCCTCGGCATAATTGAATCAGCTTTAAGCCCATTCATGGTAAAAAATAAGGTCGTTGAAAGACGGCGAAGAACAACCTTTCTAGTTTGAACAGCTGAGTCATCTTGCGAACACGTCGTATTGGAATTGAATTGTTTACGAGATCATAATAGAATTTTGGAGTGCGTTTGTCTTATAACAAGATCTTAAAACTTTTTTGCTGAAAGTCTATTATTTTCGTTTGAAAGAATGAGACATGCATGCAACAATGTTCTTTCTCGTTAACCCAGACAGAAATAACCGTAACCTAGTGATGATCACAAGATCATTAAGACAAATCTATAGTTTTGTTACGTTTCTCTATTATACACAAAACAAATTGGAAAGGTAAAAAAAAAAAAATGTCATTTTCTGTACCACGTTCACAAGGTCATACAAGCATGTCGCATCGAGGTTTATCAATAATTCAGGAATAACAAATACTATTTAAATACTATTTAAATATAAGAAATTCTGGCGGAAAGGAACTACCACCATAAGGTGGTCTAGATACAGCACTAGCCAAATCTCTCTGATATTTATTTTCTATTTTTCTTTCTGCTACAACAACCTGCGCCTTTGTTTTCAATTCTACTCAATAATCGCAATCCAGTTATACTTATCTCCATTTCCCTCAACTCAGCAGTTTCCTATAACACCGTTTATTTCGTCGTGTAGATTGTTTTTTAAACTAGTTTTTATACAACCACATCTACTATACACAACTGTTCGCTATTTCGATGAAAGAGCCAATCAATATTGTGGAATCGAAATATAAGGCCATTATTAATAAACATGAAAAAGTCTGTGTTTATTAAACGTTATAGATGACGTTGTATGTGGCGCCGCCATTATGAATTTGGTTAATTACAAATAGGAAGACAAAAGACAAGAAAATTGGTACAGCTGCCCTCTGGACAAATAACCTGTAAACTCTTTTGATCGCGTGATTTAATGTACAAGAAATAGCGTTAGTTAATTCGAGGCCAAAATCTCGTTTATCAAGTCGTCGAGTCGTTTTAGATGTTAACTCGTTTTTTTCAATTAAAGTCGTTTTAGAAGAATATCTCTTTAATTTAGAGGGTCACGGTTACCCATTTTCCTTTATCCATAATGATACCTTCTTTTACGCCAGCCATTTTTTACGCCAACTCACGAAACTTAAAGGCATACCGAAATACTCAGGGTATCACTTATTGGTTCGGTTTGCCTTTAACGCCATTCAGAACGCAATAAAAAGGCCCGATGAGGAATTTGAGGAAAAACATCTGCATCACGTGATTTAAAATTTGAATCCTGCAACTTAATTTCGCGAAATTATGGTCTGTTGTATGTACAAAAAAATACAGACTGGTGATGATCATGAAATGTGTCAGATATTCAACTTTTCGGGGAAAAATTAAGTCACTTTTTCTGATTTGCACCCAAACTGACGATTCATTAAAAATAATTTTTTGACATTACTGTTATAAATACTAATCTGAACAACTACCAACTATACTAAATCATCTATCAAAACAACCATGGTGGTAGTTTGTACTTATGATCAGAGAATAAAAATTTTCTTGTACAGTGCTGACATCATGATGAATTAGCGTAAAATATAATTAGCGAGTAAAATTGTCGTATTTGCCGGTGCGCGTGAATTTGGTAAACAACAATGAAAAAAAAATAGCAACTGCACAGAGTCAATAAATTATTTAATTTCTCCAATTTATAAATACAGTATAACTTTAAAAACAACAACACACGGCTATGAACCAATTAAAAGATCAGGGTTTGATCACTTTTCAATCACGGTCAAAACTCTATAAATAAAGTTTGAAAGAACGAGACATCTCTCCCAGGTTAACCTTCTTTAACCAAACAAAATTAAGAGACTTCCATACTTAGGAACGAGTGCTTTAAAAAACGTTGGCTGTGAAAAAAAAAACAAAAAAACTTATACTCTTCCACCTGAAAATCTGAATATTTCCCCCTGGGAGAAACTACGACATTTCTCTTCCATTTCATAGACTTACCTCAAATTCATGTTTTATGTCGTGTTGTCAGCACGGAACTCATTTTCATGCGTTACATTGTTTCACGGAAATTTTTCAGTTATATATTTGCTGGACTGCAAATTACTGCGGGACAACGTTAAGTAATCATCAACACAGAAACGAGGCTTGTACTGATACATACATGAACTCGGGATTAGTCACACATATAACTTATGAAAACCGTTCATGATAATTTCTTTAGCTTGCTTATTCAAATAATTTTGAATATGCATCAAATAATAAACTTCAGATGAAAAAGACAAACGAGTTTCATCGGTTTCAACTAACTTAATGGGTATAGATGTCATCATACCTTTAAGACTCCATATTGGCGACAGACGTTTTACTTTTAACCTTCGCAGACGAAAACAAAACAAAATAAAAAACCAAAACAAAACAAAAAACGTCTATCCTCAAAGCGTGATATTAGTTTCGATTGTACCATTTGTATCGAAATGCTTAATTAAAAAAAAGTTTGCCAATAGATAATGGGCGGTTTTCTACGATGAGACCCACTCCATTGATATGTCGTACATATAGGCATACCTTATTGGCCCAAACTTTACGCCGGTCTGTATTGGCGTTATTTTTGGAAAGTCCACGGTCAAACTCTCACAGACAAACATCTAACGCCGGCCCTTTTAACGCCAAGTCATGAAAATTAACGCCATTGATGTGCTGGCGTAAAAAGGGCCAATAAGGTAATAAATGATCTTTTAGAGGGCGTAACAATTTCATACCATCCAACTTCTCGGTGAAATTTCTTATTGAACTCTTATAAAGAGAACATTAGAGACTAAATGCTCACTGACCCAAACAAATTTAACAAGGTTTACACCATGAAGTTTTGATGGTCTCAATTTGTTTGATAAACCACTCAGTGCGTTTGCGTATTTAAACAATACTTTCAAATACGCGGACAAGATATTACTTTTTCAGTGATTGTTTTCGACCAATCAAAATGCAGAAATAGATTCTATCGTATACAACAAAGGTAAAATTGATAGGAAAAAAAATAAATATTCGATCTTATATACAGTGAAATCTCGATATAGCTAACGAACCCTGAAGGAAAGTATCAGTCTGTTATATCGAGAGATTTTCAGAGAATATTTTAAGGGAAGGGAAGAGAACCGGGTTCGTAATAAACGAGATTTCACTGTATCAACAGCTAGTGCACAACATATAGAGCGTACTATCTACTGTAACTGCACTGTATAAACTGTATATAAATTGCTAGGGAATTAAGGGTAGTTCCAGCTGCTCGATATCGTGGACCGATAGCGGAGTTGGAAGAGCGATGGCAAGGAGGACCGAAGCTACACTCTATACGTTGTATACTAGCTGATGATGTATATGTTCTGTGAACAACTTCATTCCGTTGAACCTCCTGTGGATCTATTAAATCTTATACATATATATATATACAGAGAGAAATTCAATATCAACACTTTTTCCTTCGTTTGAAAATGTAAGAACGTTACTGTTAAAACAACCCAGGGTACTTGCCTGATTCACACTAATGAAGCCGACGCAGAATCTGATGCAGACCAAGCACTGTGTGAACACGTGTGAACCAAGCGAAGCATGAAGCGCATGCGTTGAAGAAAGAATATCAAAACACACGCTGCTTCATAAATTCATTTCCTTAATGATTTCTCTAGTGTGAACTTGAGAAAAAGTGTGCAAGTTGTTCTTTCATGGAAGCAAATAAAAAAACTATATTGCACATTTTAAAATGGCAACACTCTAAGATGAAAAACTTTCCGAAGCTGTTAGAAGGTATCCTGTTTTGTATGACAAGATTAATATTTTTTTTAAGATAAAAATAAAAAAGTTTGGCTTGGGATGATATTGGTGAACCTTGCTGAAACAAGTCTTGGAAAAATGTTGATTTTTATATGGAAATTGCTTTTAGTTTTTTCAAAATATAACATTGCGTTTGCTTTTAGAAATCTGTTTTTAAAGGAAAGCAGGCGAAATCCCTTTTCGCAACCTTTGGAACCATCTTAAATCACAATTCACCTGCGTAAGTGTGACGGCTTGCTTCACGTCTCGCATGCTCCTGCGTCTGCTTCATAAATGTAAACCAGGCTTTACCTGTTTTAGTCCCCCCCGTCAATATTTTTTTTACACACAACTTCTTTTTTCTAATACCGTCTGTAAAAGAAAATGTCTGTCTATTAATGTATTTTTGGAATGAATAAAAAAGCACGACACATGTCTGTGTCGTCTGTGTGTGACCGGTGGACTACCAGGAAATTGCCAAAACGAACAACAAACTTTATTTGGGTAAGACAAATCATTCATAAAACATCAAACCAATAAAAAGAACGAACTACAGTGACGTGTAACCACTGCTATCAGAAAATACCAGGTATTGTGGGGAAGACAGAAAGAACATGTATCGTTCTCATCACGTGACAAATATTACTGCTTTTGATTGGCTCCAAGTGAAACAAGGTTACTAATAGATGTTGAGGAGTCTTCTCTTCGCATTCCCATTCCAAGTGATTTCTTAATACAGGCAACGATAAGATCACAACCTTCACGGGCTTCACTACTGAACACTTGGAAATTTAAAAAACCATGTGGTAATTGATTGAGTACATACAGTTCTGCAGAATTATCCAACTTTCGAAGTTTTTTAATGAATTCTACCGAATCGTCAAATAACGGGTCCAGTGCGCATGCCTGAAACGAAAAAGACAAATCAGAGAGTGAAGTTAAGCTGTTGTCTTTAACTACCAATCAAATAGAAGAGGTATGTAAATAAAACCAATGAATGGATGAATGAGGAATGAACTCCTATCAATCCTTAGTACTACGAAGGAAGACACACTCTAGATTTGTCAGGATGCCATCACCATTAGTTTGCAGTGAAAACTTTGTTATTTCTGTCTGGGTTAACGAGAACATTGTTCTTTCAAACGAAAGTATGAGACTTTCAACCAAAAAGTTTAATGATCGCATCTTGTTAGATAAACACTCTCTTAGAAGAATGGCTTACCACAATGAAATACGGAGGTAACTTCTTCAGCAATTCATCGTCTGCTAAGTAAGGCGACATTAAAGGATCCGTCGCCCCTTCAAAGACTTTCACCAGTATTGGGTGGTTTTCATCGTTCTCATCAAGAGGTTGTTTCTCCCCCTCCTCACTAGTGGTCACAATCGTACAACTTTCAGTGTCTTTATCATACACCACTCGGGGACTACCTGGAGGACTCTGCGATTGCGAAACATTTTTTTGGTCGGGTCGTTTAGATAAATTCGGCGACATGTTAGATACACCCGCGTCTATATGCAAAGACTTGGGTCTTTTAGAAGTGTTTTTGAAGTAATCGTTGGCTCCACTTGAATCAACGTCATATTTCGAGTTGCAACGTCTTAAATTTCGATCCAGTTCAAAATACAAGCTACCATAACTTTTCGAACGACTTCGAGTTAAATTATACGTTTCGTTGTTTCTATGGTGATGTGATGACTTATAATGGGTATGCAACTTTCTGTCCAACCATTTCTTACTAAGATTTCGCTGACATAAACAACTTTCTGACCGATGTAAACACTCCTTACATATACGAAAAATGTTTTTATTTTGCGGAGCCGGTAGTGATTCATCAACGGTTTCGCATTTTACGTCACTTTTACTATCGCTGACGGTACTGACTTCATCATTTATACTGCTAATAACGTCACCAACAGCGTCATTTAATCCTACGTTGTCGTCAGATGACGGAGTTTTAACGGCTACTTTCGGTTGTTTATAAAAGAAACTCGTCACACCTGTCGTTAGGTTTTGTACGTTCGATGTTATTTGTGAGGCAAATGTATTTAGTAAAGACGTAGAGTGCGAATCTTCTCCCCTTTCATGGTTGCCCATAATTGATTTGTCTCTATTAGCGGAAAAGGAGATACATTCTTCTACATCATTGGTGGAAATGTTACCATCCTCAACAAGTAAACTTTCATCAGTATCTGAGCAGGGAAACTCACTGTAAAAACTCTCTTGGTCTTCCTCAACAACCTGGTGTTTGATCAACAAACGCTTTTTAATTGAGTTCAAATTCGATTCTGAAAAAGAATGCGTGTGGTCCAGCTGAAATCTGTTGTACGAATCCCAGTTTTCGTAACCCAAGTCTAATTCGTAAGGATTATACGAAGTACCCACATCGCTGAAAGAACTAAATTTCCTTCTCTTCTCCCCAGTCTTAACTGTAGTACCATCGTAAGCTTGTATGCAGGATTTTAAAACACAAAAGGGCAAGAGCGGATCCATCAAGCATAAAATACGAGATGGCGTTGGAAGGAACTGCAGACGTAATGGAGGGTACGCAACCACCACACTATCAGCTGGACGGATATTAGATTGGATACATTTCAACGAAACTCCAGTAACTAAGTTGGCACCTGAAAGTGAAAGTTAACATATCACCAAGAAAGACTCGGTACTAAATGTCTGAATTGTGTAAGCGAAACACTTTATTTAAGTATAAATTTTTGCGAGCATAAAATACCTTATCAGGGAAAAGCAAAAAAAGTCAGGAAAAAAAACAGAGTTAGTCGCATTTCCCCGATAAGTGATATAAAGTGACCAAATCCTGCATTTTGCGACATACCTGCTGAGTCTCCAGAAAAGCAGATTTTCTCTGCAGTCGTTCCAAGTTTATGAAGATTATTCAAAGCCCATATATATGCGAAGTAAACCTCATTAAGAGCCTGTGGATAAGGTGCATCAGGCGCGAGAGAATAGTCGATTGAAAGAATAGGTATTTTTAACTCTTTCGCCCAATATCTCAGGTACATCTATAAGGAGGTAAACGAAACATTTAAATTAGGGAATTGCGATCGTTTTTGGGCTGTTGTTTTTATTTGGAGTAAAAGTTTTTGAAGTTTAACGAAAGAATTTCTTAGTTTATATTATATTATGTTTTTAACTATAACTCGTTATCAAGGACATAACTAGCTTTCATGCTTGTAACCATTAATAACACCCACCTCGTGTGATTTAGAAGATTGCGCAACGAAACCTCCTCCATGACAGTGCAACATCAAATATCGAGACTTTGGACTGGGTCTTGGTCCCAGTGGTGAAATGGTTTTTGATGTTTCTGTATTCGAATCAAACATCTACAGTAAAAACGAGAGAAATTTAAAATGCGATTGTTATAGATAGATCATGAGTTTGACACACTTTCATACGAGATGCGAGCAGCGTAATCAATTTCATAGCGCAAAAATGATCATCAATTCAAACCTTTGTGTTATGCTTTAAACTCTCTTTTTTACTTAAAAGGGAACGGCAACTTCGGGATAGATGGAAACGAACCAACTTTGCAGGTTATTAGCTAGGCTCTGAGAGGTGACGTGTAAGGTTATTTTCCTAATTGTTTGCATCATACTTCATTTCACAAAACTTGCCACTACGACACAGAGAATGATTTATCCAAGAAAATATCACAGAAAAACTCTTATAGATGAGTTACTTAGAGGTTCCTAGGTATTTAAAGTAGAAAAATGCATTTTCGAAGTTTACAGGTGTCTAAGGTTAGATTTAGGCTCTATGTTAGGTCCCACAAATTATACACTGACACTTCAGTTTCCCCAAAAGTTTGACTAACCCCCTACTTTGGAATATGAAGCCGTATTTACTGAATTTGGTTACTCGTTTACAGGTTTGCAGCAGCGATACAGCGATACAGAAGGAGTATAACAACACATACTTGGCCTTCTCTGTAAACATAAGATAACAGGCGAGCTTTAATCCCTCTTTGTTCAGAATGCAGATAAGGAAATTTAACATCTAAACACTTTCCATCAACAGTCTGGATTTGTAGCGAGTTCGTAGGTATGGTAAATTCCAAGTTGACAGCCATTGCTGGACACATGAGCAATGGAGCATGCTAGATAAAAAAACATGTCCAAGGTACAAAAATGCTTATGCAAAGAAACAATTTTACATCAATTTATTTCGAGACATCAAAACTTATTACGGTGGTGTCAGGCAAATTAATAAGAAGCACATATAAATAGAACAAACATCTTGAAGTTGTGGTTGTGTACTTTCTTGATGAGCCTTTGGTGGTTAGATTTCACAATCAGCTTTAGGTGCAAAAAATATTCCTCCACGTTAAGGATTAGCCTGAGGCAGGTTTTAAGAACTAGATCCACTTCCCATCTATGCATTTACATCATAAACATCAGATTTTGGTGTTTTTTCTTTTGAACATTTTTTCCTTTGTTGCAAAATATATTTTTCAAGGTGTTTTTAAAGAAAAATGGGGGATTCTGTTTAAAGGATAAAAACAGGCAGTGAATCAGACCAGTACAATTTTTAAACTCATTCCATAGTAAGATTCTGATGACTTTTTTTATCAAGGTAAAACAATGTTGGTGACCCTGGATTGTTACCTGTATTCCATGTTCTTCCGTTAATGACCAAAAAGCTTTGCAAAATTCAATGTCAGCATTTTGTGTTAGTTCAGTAATCTTTTTGGCTCTTAGTTCAGGATCAATCACATATTTTCCACTGTGAAGCATAGAGGAGAGAGCTCGAGCAAATGAACGATTGTGTCTGATGTAACCATCACCGTAAGCTGCCATGGCAACAGCAACTACTTGCAGTGACTGCCTAATTGATTCTGCATACTAAAAAACAGACAATCAACAAAATTAAATTGAGAGAATATTGTTTATTTTTTGTGGAATTCTATCTACCAAAATATCAGAAATATACCTCATTAGGGAAAAGTTACTAAATGTTATGTATGTTCGGTAAGATGAATAAACGAGATGTCAGAGGAGTGTAACAATTGTAGTCTTATAAGAGTAATATCTTGAAATAAAACTTATATTGCTGAAGTGACTTAATTTTCCCGACTCTTTTTCCCCAATAAAAAGGGTAAAAAATTATAAAAATTATGTAGGGTTAAAACAATCTTTTTCATCAGTTTGTCACAATCATGGTATTTCTTTATAGATTAGAAATAAATCACAAAAATAGATGTTACTCTGTTAGATATTACTCCATCAGTGAAATAAAATCCCAGAAAAAATACATAACAGAATTGTTCCATAAAACAAAATCCTAGCAAATTGAGCAGGTAGCAATGACCAACACCATTTCCCCAAAGATTCATAGGAAAGTATCTGAACATTGAAGCATTGCACATACCTGAAAACCAAAACTGCGTCCATAAAAACACTCCCGATTGATTTTTTCGAAATCAGATAATACATCTTCCACAATTTTCTCCTCAGGAAAAAGATTACCTACAACACTATAGTCCAACAACACAATTGTCAAATTTGTAATAGTCAATAAGCGCATCAGTACTTGTGTGTATGACTCCAGTTCCATGTACAAATGGTAAGACCGGAAGAAAAGCTTCTCTCGACTTGCTTGAATTTTTTTGGAAAGTTCCAACACTCTCGTTAAACATGATTCAACAATGTTTATTATGCTTCGGTACCCGTTGCCTATAAATATAATTTGAACTGTTAAGAAAAGAATAATGCATTGTGTGCACAGCTGAAAAGTCATTCTATTCCATATTACCAAAAATATGTCACTGGTTTAATTGTTAAATAAAAATACAACAACGTTTATGAACCTTTACACGTAGGACTGACGTCAAACTTTGAACAACAATTTGCCACAACTTCCAATGAGATCTGTAATGGATCGAGCACATTTAATATGGATTGAAATGATTGGGTGTAATCAGCATGGATATTTTTCTGTTTTCTCAGAAAGTAATTACAGTTTTCGGAAGCATTTTCACCAAGTTCTTAAAAAATGGAAGCCAAATACTGGTAATCATTAGCCCCTGTTGGCTCTAAAGAAAAACATCTTTTGTTTTAGGAAATTTGTTATAAATTGTACAGTTTTAGTTTCTGCCAAGTGCTATTCTAACTATACAACTAAAATGCAAAGTAATAACTTTATGAGTCATTATTATGGTGGTGAAAACTAAATAAATAAAAACATTTAAGTCTAAAGATTTAGATCACATCTAGCTTGAATAGGAAAATTTCTTCTTGAGAGAATGGTTTACAATACAGATAAATGTCAGAGTCTAGACTAGACTCAATGCATGTGTCACATGCATCTTTCCATAAAGAATAATACATAGGTTTTCAAATATGTATAAGGACAGGAAACTGATTTCTCTCAGCATTATAAAGTTTCACGCAGTATAAGAACACCAGTGTTGGAGTTTTTATTGTCTTTTCACCATGAAAATAGTTCTATGACAAATGTGTCAGATTTAATGTCATGCTTCAATGAACTGATCATAAAACATTTGTGGTGTTTCTGGATTTTTGCCTTTCTTATACTGGGTGAAACCTTACCAGGAAGAAAAAGCCTAACATGCGATGCTCACATGCCTCTAATTCAAAAATGTATTTCAAGGTGTGCGATCATTGCACATCATTACCATTTCTGGTGTGAAATGATGTTCAAAAATGTATTACTTAAATACCTGTTGAACTGTTTATTAAAAGATTATTTTCTTTTTTGCATTTATTTCCCAACTTGTTGGTGCGATAGTGTTTATGACAATTTTTCGTGCAAAGGTATTCCCCAAGGTATGCGGAGAGAAGAAAAAAATCCAAAAGTAGATGAAGAACAAAAAATTAATCTTGTGCAAAATTGTCACTCATTTCTTTTATAGAGAATAATGTCCTGTCTCGAGGTTGTTGATAAAAAAACAGGTGGTGTACTTTAAAATGAAATTCAAGAAAAAACAGGTGTATATATTTATATAAGATTGTTTTTCGTAAGTTAGAGTGATTCTTTTCGCTGATACTTTATTATAATTAATAACTTTATCATTATCATTGGCTAAATTATTCTTTAAATTATATTGTTTTAGGAGTGCAAAAAAACGATTTCGGAGATATTCTAGCCATTATGGATTTTGATGTTTTTGATAACCTAAGTAGGGCATATTTTATCAATTTTTCCTAGGAAAAATAGGATCCTATACTGTCAGCCAAAGCCGGATTCCAACTTTCCCTAACTCTGGCGAACCGTATTCACAATTAAATCTATAATGGCTGCATTATCTCTAAAATTGTGTATTGCCAAAAGAGTTTGCACACAATTATGGTCTGGCTTTCATTCCACACCAAGGAAGTGTCAATGTCCTGTTGTTTCACAAAATTATACACTTTGGTTCGCACGTGATGCCAAAGAATGCGAGAACTGACACAGAAGAACACTTAGTGTCAAAAGAGAAGGTTCATTTTGTTTTATGCCTGAGACACCAAAGAACATTTTTGAGGTTGGCCTAAGATTGTGAATATAATAGCTTTAGATAAAAAGGAAGGAAAAAGTTTGTTCTGTCTGCTATTATTAGCAAGTTTTTAGATTTTTCATCTAAAGGTACATTTGAAAAATACTGTCATTATACCTGTTGCAGATTTATCCACCATACTATGCGTAGAAGCAATCCAGCAGTAGCCTGGCGAAGGAACGAACGGGATACGTCGCATAAAACATTTCCCGAGAGTAAGCAACCGCATCTCCGGATGCCATCTTTGATTGTGTTCATTGATGGCAAAAGATATTTTGAGGGGACAGGGGAACTCCACGACAATAAAGAAATTAAATCAGTTTTACATCAAAATGGTTTCATACAAATCATAAAAGAGTCAACGCGTATAACAAAGAATACACGAACACTCATCGACATTATTGCAACAAATAACCCTGCAAACATTGTAAACTGTAATGTCATTGCAACAAGTTTAAGCGACCATCACATGGTTGGTTGCGTTAGGAAATTAAATAATAAACAGTTTCCAGTAAGAACAATACGATGTAGAAACTACCGTGCATACAATCCTGATGAGATGAACCGTGACTTTGAAAAAGTTAATTGGTTGCCCGTAGTAACAGCACCGAACGTCGACATTGCACTAAACATATTTAACGTGATTGTTAAAAAGATATTTAACAAGCATGCACCTTTGTTAATAAAAAGACAAAGGGCAGCCGTGTGAATGGATAACGGAAGTGCTGAAAAGAGAAATGGATTATCGAGATCAATTACTACGCAAAGCCAAAAGAACAAATGATGTGGCCGATTGGGACAAGTATAAATCCCAACGAAACAGATGTAACGTAAAACAAAGGAAAGCAAAAGCTGAATACCATAAAAACCTTTTAACTGAAAACCAACTCAATCCGAAAAAGTTCTGGAAGTGTGTAAAAAACATTTTTCCAACAAAAAATGGCAATACCAATACGACAGTACAAAATGCAAAGAAAGACAAAAAAGAGCTGAGAATTTCCGTCATTTCTTCTCCACAGTAGTCTCAAAGTTGAAATGTGCAGCATTCAAGATAAGAGACTGTGTTTGGAAACCATCAAAGAAAATACCTAAAAGAACGGAAAACGTATTCAACTTCCAGTACGTTTCCAGAATTTTCATCATCAATTTTCTGAAAAAGCTGAAACGGAAAAAAGCAACTGGACTTGACGAACTACCAGCCGGAATGTTGAAGGACTGTGCAGAACATATAAGCACACCACTACATCACATAATTAACCAATCTCTGACGTCAAGCACTGTTCCATCTGCCTGGAAACAGGCAAGAATCACACCAATCCATAAATCTGGAAATAAAGACGTTGAGAACTTTCGACCGATATCAGTGCTACCTATTCTGTCTAAAGTTCTAGAGAAGGCTGTTCACTCCCAACTTAGTGACTATCTTGAACGCCACAACCTACTAAGCGAAAACCAGTTCGGGTATCGTCACAACAGATCGACAAAAACAGCGACAATGTTACTTGTAGATGACATCAGAAACGCGGGTGACAAAGGAATGTTGACAGGGGCGTTGTTTCTCGATCTCAGTAAAGCATTTGATACTATTAACCACGGTGTTATTTCGATGAAACTTGGCAGTTACGGTGTCGAAGGTGCAGAGTTAAACTGGTTCACCAACTACCTGTTTTGTAGACCTCAAGTGGTCCAAGTCGGAAAAGAAATATCCTCACCATTTTACGTTTTGAATGGTGTACCGCAAGGATCCATCTTGGGACCTTTGCTTTTCCTGGTATTCTTTAATGACTTTTCTGAACATCTTACCCATTCTAAATGCATCCAATATGCCGATGATACTGTGATATATTTTGCCGACCCAAGTGCAACGAAAATTGAAAATGTTTTAAGCAACGACATTGATAAACTACAAAATTATCTGATCGATAACGAGTTGGTTCTTAACCTAAAACCAGGAAAGACGGAGTCGATGTTATTTGGTACAGCAAAACGGTTAGCCAACAACAGCAACATCCACTTGGAACTAAATGGTCAGCCAATAAACAACACAACCTCATACTGTTACCTAGGAAACCAAATAGACTCTACTCTTACTCTAAACGACAACTTCGATAAAGCGTACAAGAAACCCTGTGGACGATTACATCTCCTCGAAAGAATGAGAGAATTTCTTAATGTCGATGCTGCCTATAAAATCTTTGAAATGGTTATCATGCCGTTACTTCTGTATAGTACATTCATCAATCTCCAAACAACAGCTACACAGCAACGTAAGTTATCCTCGATAGAGCAACGAGCAAAACGAACAATTGGTGGTGATAAGAACATTATTTCGGTAAGAAAACGAATGAAGCAGAGCGCGTGTACAATGGTTAGAAGATGTCTAGACGACAAATTGTGTTCAAACCTAAAGAACTATTTTGAAATAAATGAACACACTATAAACACCAGAAACAAAAACAAACTTATCAAACTGCCCAAAGTTAAATTAGAATTTGGAAGAAAGTCTTTTCGTTACCAAGGAGCAAAATGTTTCAACGAGCTCCAATATTAGCCAGAGCGTCTGAAGCATCTATAAAACAATACTTTAAAGAACGATAGAAGGCATATTGTTCTTTAACATTGTCTTACGGATGCTTCACTTACATTTTTACTTTGCTCTTTAATTTTAATTTTAATTTTAATTTAAGTTTTTCAATTCAGTTTTCTTCGAGGCTTTACTCTTATTTAAGATGTTCTCTATTTTCCAACCAGCACCTCTGTAGTTTAAGTTTGCTTTTCTCAACAATTTATTTCATAAGTACCCAATAACTTTAAATAACTTTTAACTAATTTTACAAATATATAAATTCTTTTACTGTTTTATTTTATTTATTGTATATATTATTTACCTATGTTAACAGGGCACATGTTGATAGCAGCAATTAGGTTTGTTGAAATGTTTATACCTGTATAAATATTACTGAATAATAATAATATATAATAATAATAATAATAATAAAATAATAATAATAATAATAATAATAATAATAATAATATAATAATAATAATAATAAAATAATAATAATAATAATATAATAATAATAATAATAATAATAATAATAATAATATAATAATAATAAAAATAGAGGAGGGATACAAGGTCAGCATCGAAACAAATTCTTCTTTTAACAAAGCAGTACTTTAAAGAGCGTTATAAAAATATTAAACTCTTATGCTAGGAGAAACTGTCTATGGATGTACGCACGAGAACTCCGAAAGAAATACATCCTGAGCCAACTAGGAAATAAGAATTGAATTTCGCGAGGATTAATTTTCGTGGTTGATCGAAATTTTGCGCATTTTCAGTGTTTTTTAAATTATTATTATTATTAACGTTTCTCGGGTTACATATACATATAAGTAAATAAGACAAGTTATAAATTATTAAATATTGAAGGTTGATATACGATGTTGAGTTGATGAAATAGGACAATAACATCAACAACTGAACTAAAAGCTGAAAAAGCTGTTGAAAATGTGACCTATTTAAAAAACAGCGAACTTTAACCAACGCCCGGTTGATCGAAATGTTGTGCATATTCCTTAAGATAATTCACTCACAATATTGCTTTGTTTTCTTTTGTTCGGTAATGTGTAAAGTTTATAAGAAAGATTTCCACAGCATGAACACTAAAAAATGACTATTAACGCAATAATGGTGAAAACCATTTTTCTATCATGAAAATCATATGTGACGTCATCTATGCGATAAGTTTCTCGCATTATGAATAAACTATCAAACCTAGAATAACGAGAAAAATGAAAAAAATGTCTGAAAAAGATCTCTTTCAAAGTTTGTATAAAAGCCTCTAGAATCACAGGAAAAAGGTCTCTTGAAAATAAAAGTACGCTAACAAAAGATATAACAAAAAAGTAGAAATAACAAATCAATTTTAGAATAATTAATGATTTGTTGCAAATCTTTTAACTCTCGCTTCTCTCATTGCATCTTGATCCATCGTATTGTCGTCTGCATTGGAAGACTTATGCCTATGCACCAAGTTGTTCTCATTTGCTGAACGTAAACTTGGTCTACCAGAGATGTCTCTCACTGGATAGGGTGGAGATAATGGTGTGTGACTTTGATCTACCGGATGGAAGTCAGATCTGCCAGAGAATTCTTCCACTGGATATGGAGGAGCTGATGCCATGTTCTCATTGTGTACTTTAGATAGATCAGGATATAACGAGTTACCGGATTTTGAATGATGACCTTTGTAATTTTCAGAATTAGCACCGGATAAATAATCTGTAGGAATGTTCCAGCCATAACCAGGTGGCTGTTGCTGTTGTTGGCGTTCTTTACTGTTTGTGTTTAAACTTTGGCGTATCGCTTCTTGTAAATTTTCATCATCTGTATCATTGAAGGATCTATTATTCCCAACTGGGTAGGGCTGAAACCGGTTTGTCCGCAAACTTTCTCGTATTCCCTCTTGCAGAAGTTCATCATCAGTAAGACCAGAAGATCTATAGCCTAAATAAATAGCAATATTTGCAAGATAAAAAACAATAATGACTTGAAATGTAAATACAATCCTGTATGATATCCCAGACTGATTGTAAGAAATTTTAATGTTTTGACGTTATTCTTTTCTGCAGTGTTAATAAGCATTTTTTACCAAAAGAACCTATTTTTTATGTATACAGCACACCGATCATTGTGAACATTTTTACAGGAACATCTGAAACTATTAACTCCTTCACACACGAAACTAAGCTTTATTCGTATCATATTATTCTATACTTTTTCATAGCTCAAAAAACTATATACCAACCTGACCGTTCACTTTGGTGCTGATATGACATTGAATGGTTAGTACCTAAATAAGAAAAGGAAATATACATATATACATCTGTGTCACTGTTTTAATGTTGTGATAAATAGTAACATCGATGATGTTCTCTTCACAGAATCCCTGCTAAAAATCTCCAGAATCTTATTATTAAAGAAACAAAAAGTAACCCTATAATGTTTAACAATATTCTCATTATAATGAAACATACCTTTGAAAAAAAAATCATTGAACACTTTAATAATTTTTTCTAGAGGTCCATGTGTATACATCAAGCCAACCACAATGCCAGCTAAATGACCTGTAAAAGATGCATTTGGCACCAAAATTTGAATTAATACTAATTCAAACCAGTGAGCGTGTCTCAATGGGACCGGCATTGGTATGCCTGTAAGATAAGTTGTGCCACTTGAATTGACAGATGCAACTACTTTAAGAGCAAAGCAAACAGCAGAAAAACCAGCTGCACAAGTTACTAAATAATAGTCAGAATGTAACATTTCTGCAAATAAATGATTGATAGCCAGCATCACAATTTGCGTAAAAACAGAGAACGATGCAATGAGGAAAAGAAATTTTCGACTTTTGAGTTTTCTCTCTAATGCCATTCCTTTTGATATGAATGAAATCATATTAAATATAAATGCATGTCATCCAAGTGATAAAACGATGAATAAAATAAACGCCACCACTCTTTTCTTTGAAAGACTAGATGGTTACTTGTACAGGCACCATAAGCATTTGGTAGAGATGGAAATAAATTCAAGTATATCAAAGCATTAATAGCGACTGTTA